>JARKHS020006581.1:0-31279 GCA_030143305.2 Amblyomma americanum | reverse complement strand
AACTCGAAGTTGCCTCAGTTTACCAGGCCAAAAGGGTTCCACCCAGCTTCCCTTTCGATACCTTTACTCAGCCGCCTGTTCTCAGCCTCGGGTTCAACCTGCTCTAGCTCCGCTGCTAGTTTCTGCGTAGCCTCTTTGAGAACTCGTTTGCACTCCTGCAGCTCTGCCCTTCTTTCTGCATCTCCATTTGCTCTGTTCTTTTGCGCTCCTGTTTTTTTGCCCATTTTTGAGTGTTGCCCCAAGCAATTTCGAAATCATCTTCTAACTCTGTTTCAAAAATTTTGATGGCCCGGATAATGTCCGAATCTTGTGCGCTTTCCTCCCACATCGACCCCTAACTCATCGCACAAAAACCACAGTTCTGCCCTCGACAACCTCGTCAGGTCCACGGTCGCTGCCTTTAAGTATCGGTTTTGCTCGCACATGGTGATTCTGAGCTACTACCCCTGTGCTACAGATAGACACCCGATCAACCAGCAGTTCAAATTATTAACCCTGAATTTGAAGCCAGGAGGATCCAAAGCAAAAACCAAACAAACACTCACCCGCAGATGCAGCACCATGTCACCGGTTCATCCAAGCGCTGCCAACCAGTTGTTGAAGGTGGGATCGGGGTCGCTTCTCGACACAACCTCGGTCAAGATGAACGCCCGCTCCGTCCCGGACAGGAGTGCCGCTGAGTGAAGGGTTCGTTAGTGGAGAAAGAGACTTGGTTTATTTTACACATTTACGAGCTTTCAAGTTCAAGATGCCGCTCCTTCAACTGCATCTGCAGTCCAGTTTTATACACTGCGTCTTCCCTAAATTCGCCAGTAGGGGACGCCCTCGCCGTGGTGCGTGTGGCCAAAACTTTCACTGTCACACACAAACAGACACCTCCGGACACATGGACACCCTCCTGGCATAAGTTGAGCCCGAGGGAAAGGGGCATGAGGCCAGGGCACGGTGTAAGAATACCATACTGAGGTGTTGACACTCTTCCCCCGCCGCGCGCGAGAGCGCCGCCCGCTCGCGGCCACAATATGTTCGGGTGGGGGGGCCTTGGAAACCGGTCCGACCGGTCACCAACTTAGAGGGCGCTGCGAAATGGGGTCCCACGCTAGGCGGCTCGGTCCGGCGTGGCGCGGCAGTGCGCACGTGTTTTTGCCTCGTTTTGGAGTATGCGGCTGCTTGCTGTGCTGTTTTAAACAAGTTCCTTTATTTTAGACCAAGACCTTGTGTTTGGCTATCGTCGGCAGAGTAGCCCACAGCTGGTGAGTGCTGCGCTGAGTTCTGCGCAATGGGACGAAAGTGCTTCGTGCCGAACTGCTATTCGGGCTACCGGACTTGTGCGGAGCGTGTGACATTGTTCAAAGCTCCGTCCGACAATGTTCCATGGAAAGTGAGAGTAGCGCAAAACGGGACAAAGGGACAGAGAAAGACAGACACACCACAGCGCCTGTGGTTGTGTCTGTCTTTCTCTGTCCCTTTGTCCCGTTTTGCGCTACTCTCACTTTCCATGGATCACCGTTACCGACTCGCCCAAGTTTCTACCCTTCCGACAATGTTCGTTTGGATAAGTGGCGGCGCGCGATTCCTAGGGCAGACCGGACATTAATGCCCACTGACCATGTCTGCGCCAAGCATTTCGCAGAGTACGCAATTTCCCGGGCATATTACGCGGAGCTCGATGGGAGAGTGCTGCTTGACGCGGAAAAGAGGCCCGTGCTTTCCAAAGAGGCAGTCCCTACGTTATTTCCAAACTGTCCGAAGTATCTAACGCGGCCAGAGAGACACAGAAAGCCACCTCGGAAGAAAAAAAGAAACTGGCAAAGCTTTGTTCCTCTTAGCCGCAATTTTCATCATATGTTCCTCTATGCCAAAGTTTTTGCGACTTTTTCTGCTTACGTTAGACGGAAAACTGCTGTTCCCGCGCAGTGACACTGTGTATATCTTGAATATTTCACCCAGTTACTGCATTTTTTGTTTGCACTGTGCATATGGTGTGCAATAAAGTTCTGAAGATTTTCATTTCGTTTTTTTATTGTGGGAGTACATGACAGTGTGACCTTCTGAGATGGTGATTTCCTTATATTTTTTCAAATCGTGAGTTTCGAAAGCGTACTTGGCTGAACCTTGACCCCTGCATACTTGAGTCCTTCAAGAGCCATTTAGCCTCCAGTGGAAAGGAGCTTATTGAAAATTATGTCCGTTCTATGATAATATGCATCGGAATAAAAATGCCGTTTTCTCATGCTTTCGTGTTGGGTTATGGTCCATGATCCGACGCGCCCTTGCTTCCCGTCTGGTACATTTCCGGCGTGAGAAAGTTTTTACCTAATACGCAGCCTCTTCACTACATCAGTCGTAAATAGCCGCGCTATACTAGTGCGCTGCATCTTGAAAATTAGCGCACTCAGCGAAACAACGTTTGAACGATCTTCATACAGAGTGAAAAAGCAACGATAAGCGTGAAGCAAAAACTTTCTGGTGCCATAATAATCTGCCCTTGTGAACGGAAAAGGGCACGATCACCCCCACTTATATTTATTATGCTTAGATCTATGATTAGATTGGATGATTTATGAATTGAACGAGAAATCGAAACGTGAATGAGCCATCGCGCAAGATAATCGAGTGCTGCTCGACCGAGTTCATATCATTAACTGCTTTGCACGAAATAATTTCACGCAAACAACATTTTAAAGACTGGCACACTACTAATTTTAATTCCAAGCTACGAACTTCTTTAGCGTTCTCAATTCAATTCACGCCCACAACGCGAAAGTCGAGCTTTGGCAGCGGAATCTCAAGGCGCCAGCACCGCTCAACTGGGCCCACTGACATCGGCGCCATCTGTCGGCTTGCAGCCGAACTGCAAGGCGCGCTCCGCCGCGGCCGAGCATAATCGGGACGCTCCAGCGGGCGCAGTGTCAACACCTGAGTATTCTTGCACCGTGGGCCAGGGCCCCGTCCGGGCTGGCAGGAGGCGTCAGGTGGTCGGCCCGCTCTCCGCCGGTCGGTGAACTTCGAAGAAACCGAGGCGCAGCCCCGTCGGGAGATAATCCCCAGTGGTTCTGCCATTAGCAACGGCCGGTGAAGCCTGCAGACCAGTTACTGTGGCGACCCGTTCCCACGCTGGTGCTGTGCCCGTGAGGCCAGGGGTAGTCGGGTCGGTGGTGATGTCGGGGAAAATCGAGACAGCCGGAACCACTTCGCGGCCGGCGACAGCGACTCCTCAAAGGGATTTTCGCAGAACCCTGCTCCCCGCTTGTCCCACGCAGCAACGACCGGGCGAGCGCGGTAAATGCACCCCGCAGGACACCTGGCGAGAGATTTGTCTTGGTGGCAATCCTCGAGACATGCTGGCGCCAATCCCAATACCAGCTGGCGCCATTCTAATACAAACTGGCGGCCATTCTTAATATCGGGCAAGCGCGACTCTCCGCAATGTGCCCCGAAGTTTTGCACGAGACGCAAAATGGCTCATCATCGCACTCCTCCTCGGGTGTGTGACTGCGGGCGTAGTCTTTGCACACACTGTCCTCGGGGCAGTACTTTGCCATATGACCAATGTTATGGCAGTTATAGCACACCACACGTTTAAGCCGATATTCCTCTACACTAGTAATCTGCATGTAGTGCTCGCCTACTTTTTGCAGTGCAGGCTGCATGAAGTGTGATGATAGTTTTATCAGTTTTGCCGATCTGTAATTTGATGATTTGTGCTCCTCTGCAGTGGAGGCATTGAAATATCGTTTCATTGTCATCTGGCGGATCGATGCGGATGACACCACGCACGGCGTTCTTCTTAGAAGTTACGCGTTCTACCGTAATTGGAACGACGATGGTATGGTTTCCACCTTTGTAGGCGAGACGAGTTGAACCCATCATCTTATCTGCATGCCCTTCATCGTAAACTGTGACAACAATGCTGTTGGGGACGTCGTCACAGCGGGCCGTTTCCAGCTCAGCTAACTCATCTTTCGGTGCCATCATTCCTATAGCTTGGGCTATTGTGCTGCGAGGAATATTTCTTGCCTTAAATTTTTATGTGGGCCTCATTATCAGTGCAAAGCGGGGCCGCTCACCCTGTCTTCACGCGTCATCTTGTGGCGCTTGCGGGGGCGTCGACGCTCCCAAGTTGTATATACGCCGTCTTCGTCACTCATGGTGTGGTCGTATTCGGCTGGCTGATCCAACTCGTTCCCCGGGACGCTGGATTGAAGCATAATTTGTGCCTGTGACATGGCGTTCGCCGGTCTCAAGTAGCTGCATCCAGAGTGGGAGCTGGCGGAAGGGTCCGACTGTGCCCTGCTAAACGCTGAGCACTGCCGTTCCAGGCACTGGCGCGTAGTGTGTAGTCCAGAGTTAGGCCTAGGTCACCGCCACCACGAATTCTGGCAAAATTCCACCAAAACTGGAGCCGAGGCTCCAAAAAGCTGCTCAGCACACACCAGAATCACTAAGGAGAGTATCCTGCCATCCTCAGTATCTAGGCGCACACTTAACCGTTAAAAAAAGGAACAGTTCGCGGAGCGCACGCAAAGCGTGTACCTTCCGCCGCGTCCGAAACGCTTCTCAAAAATTGAATGAAAACAGCTTAGCTTCACTGTCTAACCCCCTTCACAGTGTGGATTGGAGCCACAATTGTTTTATCTTTACGGACATACTCTATTTTGTTTGTGTACGCTCATTTAGAGCGCCATTAGGAAGCAGCCTACAGCCCCTGGATTTTAAGTTTGACTGTGGAATCGTCTCTTGGTTACATTTTAGTAGAGTGGGGCACAAGACACAAACTTTACGTTATTGTTCTTGAAATTGTAACTCCCCTTTTAACCACGAGATAATGGCGATGGTGATGGTGGCGGCATGTCAAACCGGGGAGCCGTCGCTCAAAGACCTTTCCGCCTAATCTGTGCGACAGTTTATAACCTAGATTACTTTCTTGTAGCCTTATTTTCATATTTATTATATACAGCATAGGTAGCAGCGGCGACAGGTGACAACCTTGCCTCCATACTTTGCGCACCTCGACAGTTGGCGTACTTATCCATTCCCATGCAAGTTAAACTTTATTGCCTCCTTATGTTTTCTTCAGGAGATGAGTTGTCTAATGGCTGATACCTGCATGTTTGGGTATGTACCACAGGAATTCCCTATTTACGTTGTCATTTGCACCACGCTTGTCCAGGAAGGCTAAATATAGAGGCCTGTTTTCCGCGTTATTCTATCGACTGGGTAAGCAAGAACAAGCTATCATCTAAGCACTTACCGCTTCTGGTTATGGTCTGAAGTTCTCCGAAGATGCCCGTTACTTTCTTTTGATGCCTGTATTTTTAATTTCGCTACCTGTATTGCCACCTTAGCTTATATGTAACAAATGTTATCCTAATCAGTCGTAAGGATGTTATGTTCGTTCTATCTCTTTTTCCTATATAAATAAAATTAATTCTACCGTGTCGCTAGATGCCCAGAATTTTCATATCGTTATCGCTGTTTCTAACGCTTTCAACAACGTTTTATTACTGCTAAGACCAAGTTTACTAATTTACTTGATTGGAAAATCTGCTATCAGCGTGGCTGTCAGCGCGTGTGTTTGTCTTTTTTGAGTCACCTATGCTATTTGCTTTGTTTTGCCCCCTTTACTTTTTCCTCCATTTCTCTCACCCTTTCCCTGAGTTTGTGGTTTTCCGCAGTGTCCACCTCGATCTGGCTTTGCAGAGAATTTACACGTGATGCTGGTGACGCTGGTGTGGCGTTTTCTTTGTGAGCCTTGTTTAGGGTGGCACTTAGTACGCGACACCTGCACATAAAATCCGCGCTTTAAGCCTACTTTGTCGAAAAACCACGGTCCCTCTAAGTTCGTCAACCCCTCACTGTCCCTATACCTAACCTGCTTTTTGTTTGTAACCTTAGCACAACTTTATTATTGCTACCAGAAAAACTATCGAATTTATGGTTATAAAAATTATAAAAAATATCAGCTAATCCTCACGTGCAGCCGCATCGATGGCAATAATTAATTAATAATTGGTTTTTGGGGAAAGGAAATGGCGCAGTATCTGTCTCATATATCGTTGGACACCTGAACCGCGCCGTAAGGGAAGGGATAAAGGAGGGAGTGAAAGAAGAAAGGATAATAGGTTCCGTAGTGGAGGGCCCCGGAATAATTTCGACCACCTGGGGATCTTTAACGTGCACTGACATCGCACAGCACACGGGCGCCTTAGCGTTTTTCCTCCATAAAAACGCAGCCGCCGCGGTCGGGTTCGAACCCGGGGCATCGATGACAGAAAAGTAAAATCTGGGATAAACAATACAAATAAATATAGATACATCCCCTTTACTCTGCTTGGTTTTGGTGACCTCTGGCTTCCCTCATATCCCCTTAAATTCTGTTCGCTTTGCGGAAGTGTGCGTCAGTATAGCCGATCTTCTAGAGGCCGGTATGCAGGCGCCGCATTGCGACGTGCAAACGCGAGTGCGTACATGTGCAAGAAAGCGAAAGATAATATTGTGGCGAAACCAGAGAGCGGTCAGCATCGATGGCAGAAAAGTAAAATCTGGGACGCTGACCGCTCTCTGGTTTCGCCACAATATTATCTTTCGCTTTCTTGCACATGTACGCACTCGCGTTTGCACGTCGCAATGTGGCGCCTGCATACCGGTCTCTAGAAGATCGGCTATACTGACGCACACTTCCGCAAAGCGAACAGAATTAAAGGGGATATGAGGGAAGCCAGAGGTCACCAAAACCAAGCAGAGTAAAGGGGATTTATCTATATTTATTTGTATTGTTTATCAATGGGAAATTTTTGAGCCCAGTTATTTAATGGCTTCAAGATAATCGACTGCAAAATAGAATAAAAATAACCACATGCTTCCGCTGGGATTCGAACCCACAAGTTCCAATTTCGCGCATGGTGACCAACTGAGTGACGGTGGCGGCAATCCAGTCTGCCACTTCCAGTTTCGGGGCAGCTTATGCGGCATGTTATCTAACCTTCAGTGTGTTCACCAGCGCCACCCTCCTTCTTAGCGGCAGACTTAGTGCCTCAATATCACCGCGAGTGTCACGTGGAACGTGATGGAACGGTGATGGTGACAGCTGTGCGAGTATCCGCTTATGCTGCCTGTGGCATCAAGATTGCCAGAACTCATGCACTCGTTGAGTTACTGAGAAGAAGAGGGTAGAGAAATGAGGGGCCCGCTATAACATATAAATTAGGGAATCCAACGTCACCGAAATCAGTGTAAGCAGAAGAGAGTGTTTCGTTTTTATTTGTTTTTTTTAAACAGCAACATTCCCCTATCTTTCGGTGGTGTTTTGGAAGCGAAAACACATTGCGAACGGGGAGAGGCGACGAAAAACGAACCGAACCAACTTGTTCAACTTGCCATCCCACTATTTAAACCACCTTGGCAGATGTTTACGGAGGTAGGAGGCACAGCTGTAAGTCTGATTAAATGTGGCTTATGAAAAACTGATGTTGTTCTCGCCACGCTACTTAAGTCGGCATTTATAACGATCCTTTAGTTAGAGAGATGCCAATGCGGGCGATCATTACCGCAGTCGGCACGTGCATTGGCCTCCTTTACTTACTAGTTGAGTTAGTACACAGACGAAAAAACAACCAGGACTTCAAGTAGAACTTTTTGCTGACCTAGTTGCACCATTCTGACTCACCATTGTAATTCTTCCTGTCTCTTCTTTGTTTCGCCTTCGAGCAGCTTTATTCGCGCTGCTTTACTCATATCAGAAAGTACTTCCTTTAATCTCCTTACAGAGTTGACCAATTTTTTTCGCCTTTCTTTACAGTGCACTTGCCCGAGATTCGGAATAATTTCAGAGGTGAATCTCAATTTTTAGTTCCGTGTACTGTTGTGGCAGCCCCCGACGCGACAACGCCTCGAAACTTCGTTTTTCTCCGGCGGGGCAGCTCTTGTAATTGCGAGAATAACCTCTTGCGCAACTAGCCCGTCGCAAGTACCCAAGCAGATAGCAGAGCGGCCGCTCCGGCGGCTGCTTCAGCGGCGCCCCGACTTTCCATGCTTCGTCGGCAGCGGAGAAGCACGGCGCTTCTTTCGCATGGCCAAACGTGAGCTTGGATTCCCTACACCTGCAACTTGAACTAGAAAAAAACAGTGTAACTTGTTACTGTATCCTAGTTAAACACATGTAGTACATATGTGATATCACCAGCTACATTTGCGCAATTTCGTATGACGAGTAGTACTTAAAAGATAACTGATAGATCATAGGCATCGGGCAAAATTTGCTTGCGAAAATATGGTGACTATATTCCATTATTCTGGAACAAATTGTTTCATACCAGTGATTCAGTGCACTGGTCGTTTGTACTTACTTATCTTTGCCGTAGTTATCTTTGCCGGGGTAGAATTCAATTTCTAGCTCTTGATAATTACTCTTGTCACCTTCATGACGCTTCAGAGAAAGGCACCAGTCATCAGCAATATCCAGTTGAGGGTCGTTATTATAAAAAATTACCCAGTATTTCGTATCGACAGGAAACGCCTGGGATTCAAAAGGTAATTTATACATACAACCATGCATGCTAAATGTAGCGGCGCACAGAGATAAATTTTTCAGCTTCTTTCTGTGTGAGCAAATGCATTATTCGTGGGGGTATTTTATCAAATGCAGGTGGCACCAGCCTTCCAAAAAATTTCTCCTTTCAGCGACAGATGCATTGGCGGTCGTTTTTATCATTTGTGGGAACGCTTATTTTGGAAGCAACATGATTAAAACCAAGTAACGACAGTTCTATTTACTGAGGCGCCAGTGGAGCTCAAGTAGAAAATAAAATTTCGCTTTTACTGAGAATTCTATAACTTACAGCGCTCCTTAAATAGCAAGAGGACAACTTTAATACATTTTATGTTTCAGCAAAAATCAGTGATGTGGCTCTTTTAGGGCATGTTAATATATTTGTGGCTGCAAACGAAGGATTCACCGCCGTAAAACAAGACTTTAAAATTAATGTTCCCGCCATTCGATTCAAACTTATGAAGGCCTTGCCAAGCGGACGGGTGGCCACTGTTTAGGAGTGAGTGGCGATTTAAGGTACGTTCTAGGATCCAAAAATGAGTGCCTACGCACACATTTGCGCGACCGGCAGGTGATGGCGACACCTGTATTAAGCACTTGGTGATTTCTAGCTTATAAAATCTTCTTTTCTGATCAGAGTGGTCTCTTTGTGATTAAAATTCGATACCTAACACACAGGCCAAATTCTATTTGGTCTCATAGTCTGTTTAGAGCCAACACCCCGTTACACATTCACGGAGAAAAGAAGAGAGTTGCGAATTCAGACGCGTTTCACCTTTGGAATGAGCTTCGGAAATAATTAAAGCCTATTCATCATCATCAGCCCAATTATGTCCACTGCAGCACAAAGACCTCCCCCCCCCCCCCCAATTAAACCTGTCCCGTGGCCGTGCGAGCTGCGGCCACCTTACCCCTGCATCCCTACTCTCACCCGCCCACCTGACTGCAGTGCTTGCCTTCTCTTGGAATCCGTCCGCTACCGGTACTTATTTCTTTTGCTTCTGGTTCCATAATTAGGAAATATGAGCTAGGATGTTTACGCCACATTTTCATTTGTTTGGTATCGACAGCGACGCCTGTCACTGTGTAATTCAAGATAGCATGCGACGCAGACAGCCCCTGAGCTCGAGGTGCAGAGTAACAGTGGCGTTTAATGGGCGCTTGCGCTCTTATATCAGCAACCCAGCTGACCGGCTAGCACAGCATGGTTGCCAATCTTGAGGACCCCTGGTTGCCATATTCAATACATCTTTCTTCCTCTAGAAACAGAAAAACAAACGAGCAGAATACAACAGCAGATCTATTCAAGCAATTTGATGAAAGTCCTTTTGATATGCGAGGCGGGTGGGCTGTTTCCTTAACCGGGTGCTCCGGCGAAGCCCAGCGTCGTCCGGCTCGGGATTCGTGGTTCCCGGAGGACTATGTTGCCCTGGCCCAGGGTACCCTTGAGGTGTGTGGGCAGCCGGGGCTTGACCGTCACACGTGGGGCTCCAGTTGCCTTGGGACTCCTGTGGTGCCGCGCGGACTGTAAGAGAAGCAAAGTCGTTAGCACCGTCTTCTGTATAGTCAGGAATGGTTTGCAGTGACTGGACGAACTCTTCGTTTGTTCGGAGGAGGTGTTGACGGCTGCTACGAAGCTGATTCCCGTCTTCCGTACGGACCATGTATGAGCGAGGGGCGACAGCTTTTTCTGTGAGGGCCTTTGTGGTCCACCCTCTCTTGTCGAGCAGCCTAACGGTGTCATGTTCGCCGAGTGCTTCTAGTGGATGCCTCTGAGGGTGGGCTTGGGTGTGCTTTTTTACCTCGGGCGCCCTTTGGTCTGCGAAGTCAGGCAGCCTTCCTCTTAGCCTCCTGCCCATGAGTAGCTCGCACGGGGCTTCTCCGGCCTCGAGTGGGGCTGTCCTGTAAATTATAACCCCGATCCAGAAGTCTTCATTTGCATATAGCGCCTTCTTGAGGAGACGTTTCACAACGTTCACCTCTTTCTCTGCCAATTTGTTTGAGCGTGGAAAACCGGGACTAGAAACAACATGGGAAAATTCACATTGTCTTGCAAAAGCACGAAATGCCTGCGATGAAAACTGTGGTCCGCGGTCCGTGCATACTTCAAGCGGGATGCCGTGACGTGCAAATATCATGGCCACCTTTTCTATTACACAGTGGATAGTAGTTTCAGGGAGCGGCTTTATACTTCAGGGTAATTGGAATCGGCATCGTAGACTGCAAGGTAGTTCTTTCCGGCATGCACCAGGCCAATATATTAATACTCTGGCCATTGTTTTGCATTTTCCGACGCCAAAGTGACCCTCGTGTAGGTGCTGCAGCATTCTTTTCGCACTGACTTCGGAATGACAACTCTAGACCCACGCATCAGTATGCCTTCCACACATGATAGCTCAACTTCGAAGGGAGCTAGCTGACTTATTACGCTGTGTCCATCTCGCTTCAATGACTCTCCGTAGCTCGTCGTCTTCACTCGTTTCTTTTGCTATCGGCTTGGCTGTTGTGTCGCTGACAAGAATGGAGAGGACGGCCGTTGCGTGCATGGCCACATATTCTAGTTCGCTTTCAGGTGACTTATTGCTGTCGCATCGGATTCTTGAGAGAGCATCGGCCAGAGCAAGGTCTCTCCCTGGGACGTACTGCAGGGAAATGTTGAACGGCATGAGACGCAGAAATAAACGTTGCAGGCGAGGAGGCATGTCTTACAGGTTTTTCTGGGCAATGGCTATCAGTGGTCGATGGTCTGTTTCCACAATTACGTCGACGCCAGTGATTCAGCCGGTTGGCTTGTGCCCCCGTGTCAACTTTGATGCGATTAGACAGCGTTGCCGTGATTATCCAGTCTTGGCTTCTCGATACATCGCTTACGTTCACCGCCAAAATTTGGAATTCGTCGTCGGATTCCGCTTCAGCCTGCGCTGGACTGTCAACTTCATGAATGCTTTTCGTTCTGCAACACACTGCATAGTGGTTTCTTTTTCGACATATGCCACACGTTTTGCCCCACGCTGGGAATTTCCGCGGCTCATGATTTCGGTTGCAATAGGGGCACTGGCGAATATATTTCCTTGCGGCGCCTTGCTGCTCTTTTTGCTTTTTCTGCACAGCATTTAGCTTGAGTTCGTCCTTCTCCCCACGCTTGACTTTGGCACGCAGTTAGCTCTGCGGCTTTGCAGTATTCTATGGCCTTATTCAGGGCGAGGTCTTTCTCCCGTAGAAGCCGCGTCCGGAGCTCCTTGTCTGCCGTTGCACACACCAACTGGTCTCGACTGAATGATTCTTTCAAGTCTCCGAAGTTGCAGCCCTGAGCTTTCACTGAACATCTGAACATCGACTAAGACTGTTCGAACGCCTTATCATGTCGTTGTTGTCGAGTTCTAAAAATGCAGCGCTCGTACGTCTCGTTACTCTTTGGCGTGCAATACTCTCCAAACTTCTTTACGATAGCGTCGTGGTCCTCACGCTCTCCGGTTGACAGTTTAAACGTGTTAAATACGTCAATTGCTTCCTGACCTGCCGCATGGAGGAAGACTGCAGCCTTCTGTGCACTCGTGCGCTTTGTCACAGATGAAGTTGCCTTGAAGTACACATCCATCCTCTGCCTTAATTGCTTCCAGTTTTCCGCCGGCGCTTCGGAGAGCAGTAGGAGACCAGGCGGCGGTAGTCCTTCCAATGCGCTGGCTCAGTCGAAGCAGGAATGGGCGTAATAAGAAACTTCTGACGCCATGTGTCATTCAAGATAACATGCGACGCAGACAGCCCCTGAGCTCGAGGTGCAGAGTAACAGCGGCGTTTATTAGGCGCTTGCGCTCTTATATCAGCAACCCGGCTGGCCGAATTGCACAGCATGGTTGCCAATCATGAGGACCCTGGTTTCCAGATCTGATACAGTCACGTGCTTTATTCTGTAAAAATAAGCTTCTTGAGTTAAGTGACCGCTTTTTTCACCATAGCACTGTCAGCGGTGAAGTACATGAGAATACAGCGAGGGCATGCTAGCTAGCAGGCTGGTTATTAATATTGAATAGTTAAGTTTTAACTGTTATGTTAGGGTCCTTAATTATTGAGAAGCATGTAGCCCAGCGTAAGTAACATCCACATTAGTTTTTAGAATTTCGAAAGGGCAATTACCCTCGGCGCTATGGCCCAACAAAATTGACTGTTTCTATGAATTAAGTGCACTGGAGGGCTTGCTTTGCCTCCAAGCTTCTTGAAAGCGCAGGCAATTTGGAGCTATGTAGCCGATTTTGCGCTTGGGTGGATGCTAATGAGTAATTGCTCCCTCATTACAAGTCTGCTACATTTTGGGGGATTCCACTTAACATATTACCAACGCTGTTCCTGCTTCCAGTTGCTGATCAGCTTATTCTCGTCATATCATATGACATCCGTCCCTGTTAGCTCACTTGGTAAAACGACTGCCCCGCTGAGGCGGCGGTCCCAGATTGGAACCTTAGACCAGGGAGAAATTTGCTACAACTGCGAAGTTCTATGAAACCTGTATAGCTTTCCTTAGCATGGCTGCGCTTTGCTGAATGCTAATGAGTAATTAATCCATTTTAACAAATCTGATACACCTTTTGGGGGACTCCCCTAAACTTTTACTATTCTAACACAGTTCCCACTTCCAGTTGTTGATAAAATTAGCTCTCGCCATGCCATATGCCAGCCGTGCCTGTTAGCTAATTTGTTAGAGCGACTGCCTCAGTGAGGCGATGGTCCTGTGTTGATACTTTGGACTCGGAAGAATTGCTCAACTGCGAGGTTTTTGTGGAAGGCATTTAGCACTTCTTTATAGCCACATGACTGCCTTAGGTGGATGTTAATGAGTAATTGCTCGTTTATTACTGACCTAGTTTACTGACCTAGTAGATGAGCACTCCGCTCGCCGTGCGTGTTAATGCTATATACACGAATTGGCCTTCCTAGTATTTTAGACAGGGACGAATAAACGAGGAACGTTATGTCAAAGCTACGTAAGTTTACATCACTTCACAGATAACGGTTCTTTCTTTTCAGAAATGAGATTGGTGGTTTTCGTTCTCATTTCATAAGGATATAGTTAACCAGCGGCAACCGCAAATGGATATAAAAGGGGTGAAGCTTTCTGCAATACTTACTGCAATATTTTTTTTGGTTGAAAGAGGAATGATAGCTGCAGAAGACCTCATGAGACGTGCCTCATTTTCACATGCATGAAAATTATATTTCATTATATTGTACTCTTCTATTCGATCGTCAGCACTGTGTTTTCTGGTTCTGTTGCTGCTCCAAGGATCAACGCAGATCTCGCAAAGATTACTTTTTAAAATAATAAATGTCTTACACTCCTGTCTAAATATATTGCATTTTTGCATTTTTTTTCTACAAATTACGAAACAAAATTAGCTTCGCTTTAGCTTCTTATAATGTATGCGGCTGTGCTCTCCGTTGTGTCATGTCTCTGTTGTCATGACCTATTCGCTTACGCTTATTAGTGTATTTTGTTCACTACGAAGCGAAAATGACTCGGACCAACGTCAATCGTCTCATGGATATGTCTGTCGCGAATCGGGAGCGCGTCCCCGACTGCCGAAAGGGAATGCTATCGCGTGCATGTTCAAAATAGACCACACACAGATCAAAGAAAACAAAACGAAGCCGTATTTATAATTTGATGATGATGATGGGTTTTTATGGCGCAAGGGCATCTATGGCCAAAGAGCGCCATGACACAAGGTATCTTTCAAATTCTCAAGGTGGGGTCAAAGACCCATTTCCCAAGCATTTCACCCTAAATAAGCTGAGCACCAGACCAGGGGAAAGCTTGTGCCCATTGTATCACCGGTGGGTACCCGGCGGCACTGGGGATCGAACCCCGCACCTCCCGCATGCGAGGCGGATGCTCAACCACTTGGCCACCGCTGCGGTGTATTTATAATTTAAAGGAAAAGAGCCGATACGAAACGGAAACGAAAACAAGAAAAACACACTCAACACGCGTACAACAATACAGAATAAAAGGAAAGAGTTCACCCGTTACTGTCTCAGGTGAAGCGGGGATGCCTTGCAGACAGGGCGAACGCGGGTCGATGTAAAGGCGGAACCGCATGGCGCGATTTCAGGCGCGATTGACGCGCGGATGGTGGGACGCGCGCGTCATTTTGACGCGTGCCCAGTATGATCCGTCACGAAATCGCGCCGCCGCGTGCTCCTACTCGGAGGAGAAAAAAACGCCTCGCGCGGCGCGTCCGGGGCGCGTCCGCCAATCAGATTTCAAGTAAGTCACGTGATATTTGGTCACGTGGCATTTTTGGTTTTTGGTTTTGCCACTAGATGGCCCTACTCTCTGCGCATCTCGACGGAACCTCTTCGGCGCATTTTTTTTTTTCGCTCTGCAGAACCGGCGCGCACGTGAAAAACACGTGCTACTGTTTCGTGCGCGCATCGTGTTCATCGAAAATGGAGAAAGCAGTCTTCAACGAGGCCCTTATCACGGAAGTGGAGAGGCTTCGCGTCCTGTGGGATATACGCGACCGCATCTTCTGCTCTGTAGTAAGCGCCCGACACTCCATTTTCTGTGTCGAGTTGTAAACAAGCAGCGGCCTCTTGGCATGCAGAAAGTACATAGTGGCAGTTTCGCACACACTCTTCCTGCTTGAAATTAAGCTTGATAAATATACTTCGGAAAAAAAAATGTCGTTCTGTAATTACACTTAGATTATTTCTATTGCAGTGTTGTGTAAGTTTAAGGGCATATTACATATGCGGTAGCAGGGACAATTCATGTCGTTGGGAGTTACGTTGTCTGGCAACCCGGAAAACGCGCCGCGAAGGCGCCGCTCCCGTTTTTTCGTGCGGGTGCTCGCGCGTTGACGGCAACGCGGGCGTCCACCGCGCGTCGCGTTTTTCGCTCGCGGAAAACGCGACGCGCGGTGGAAAGACGGAACCGCATCCACCAGTGAAATTCGCCATTAGTTCGTTGGACGATTTGGTAGCTCCTAGGCCAAACGAGCACCGGTTTGTTGCAGAAATTCTCTTGGGGCGCTCTTTTGCGATTCGAGCGCCTCGCTTCCGATCCACCAGTGAAATTCGCCATTAGTTCGTTGGACGATTTGGTCCTGTTTTCTATTATTAGTTCTGATCCTTCTTGTTCTATGTGCATGGGTTCGAAAGTTATATTTTGGGGATATATCTTTACGTCTAGTGTCAACCTTTCTCTGTAAATTAATTGCATCAGTTTGAGCTAATATACCTAGTTGGCAGGCAGTAGATCGTATTTCATCAATATATAAGGCCCGAAGGCTCTTGTTGGGGGCGGACGTAACAAAACCTAGCACTTCTTCCGAGTTGCTAACTACAAAGAGGTCGCCTATGCTAAGCAGGTTCAGTTCAAAAGGCGATAACCAGTCCCTTCCGGCGTGGACTTCACGGGTTTGAATCCAATGGGGGGAAATTTTTGAACTGAAATTTTTCAGCCATCTGTTGCTTTCATGCCACCAGTAAACATCAACATCCCCAGCCAGAGAATTTATTTGTGCTAAGAAATATAACGAGAGTTGTCGTCAGTGCACCTACCAGTATTTTTGTTATTTATTGCAATTATAAAAAACAAAAACTGCACAAAAAACGCCCGCGCCAGTCCCGTGTGCTTCTTTTCACTTGTACCGTCTTCTTTTGCGCATATCTGGTTTTTTATAATGTCGTGCCAACTAGCCCCTCACCGCACTCTTCTAGATTTCATTTATTGCCAAGTTCTTCACTTATTTTCACTTAGTTAAATATATCTGAATACGTCCGCATTTACGCTGTCGATTAACCCCAACGAAAGCTATTTCGTTCACCCGTTTTCGCAGTCGTAGTAGGTATTCCATCGGGTGGCCAAATGAAGCGCCGAAGCAATTTGTGGTTGCTTTGCGCTTGCTTTGATTAAAAGAAAGAAGCATCAAAGAGAGCAAGAAACATGAAGTAAAAATTAAAATTCAGGTACGTTTGAACTTCAAGAAAACCTTGACAGTGGCCGAAAAGAATGTTCAGCAGTAAATGACAAGAATATTCTGAATTGAAAACGCCGTATATCGACTCTCTGCAGAGTGCTAAAATCCCTCAGACGGAAATAAACAACTACGCAGCTCGTCGAACTTAGAATCTGGATGAATTTACTTCAGCCGCTGCAGGAACATAAGATAATGATGTTAATCATACTCTCTGATAATGGTTATCTCTGCTAAACTTACAAATGACCTGCCGCTGATTGGAGGGAATAACAGACTAAAGCAGTGAAGGTACACTAATCTGTATATTTTAGCACTAAAGACGGACAGCAATTCGCGTTGACGCTTAAATTACATGAGATGAAAATTTTGTCGCACCTTGAAGAAGTCCAACTCGCTAGAACGCTCTGCTCCCATCGCATTTAGTTGTTCCTTGCTGAACGAAACAGATAATATCAGAGATAATAAAGGTACTGGCTTCATAGTGCTTCCTCTGATGCTTTACATGCTCTGAACAGAAGCAGCACATGTGATTATATATACACATCTGAAATATGGACGCAGATTAAGGGCGAGCGTTTTAACATCTTTCCGGTTTTTATTTTACTTTCAGTAGGGATATAAAAACATGCATACGAACCCGCATTCGTCACATGAATATCATCTTGTGAATTAACTCAGGGATATTTTAATTTCTCTGTGAGGCCAAATGTGTCAGAAACGCATGCGAGATGATTGATTACAGTGCTCATATTCGCATGTTACAGTGAACAATCTGTATATGAACTATTCAAAAAGCATAGATGCAGGCTGAGAGAGTCGGAAAAACCTAAACAGAAATTAAAACATATAACAACGAAAAACTTCGCTGCTCGTGTCACAGAGAAAAATGCGTTTTAAATGAAAATAAAATAATTTAACCATGTCAACACAATTGAAATCCGCGCGCTGCGGAAATACTGACGTGTGGAGAGCCGTCACAGAAAGCCAGATCATTGTTTCTATTTGAGAGGTCAAGTCACTTCGAGCGCGTCTGACCTCGAGAGAATTTCAACGATCATAACAGCGGCGCCTCTCACAGACGGACGAAAAGCAAGACTTTCACCGCGGCGGCTGCGTTTTTATGGAGGAAAAACGCTAAGGCGTCCGTGTGCTGTGCGATGTCAGTGCACGTTAAAGATCCCCAGGTGGTCGAAATTATTCCGGAGCCCTCCACTACGGCACCTCCTTCTTCCTTTCTTCTTTCACTCCCTCCCTTGTCCCTTCCCTTACGGCGCGGTTCAGGTGTCCAACGATATATGAGACAGATACTGCGCCATTTCCTTTCCCCAAAAACCAATTAATAATTAATAATAACAGACACCCACAAAAACAACTCCGAAGCTGCGTTCCGCGCGCTGATAAGTTCTGCATGCTGATACAGCCTTTAAAAGGACATTAAAAAAAAGGGCAAAATATCCTTCTCGTGGCTGCCATTATCTTTCTCTTGCGGTTTGCTTCATACATCTTGTCATTTTCTTGTATCTATATTTGTTTTTGCTTGTTTCTTCCGTCTTTGTTTCCTTTCTCATCACATAGCACAAACCTCGAAGATGTCTATAGGAACACGGGAGTGTGTAGCCTGTATACACATGCAGTGCTGTGACAGTTCGTCCACACGGCTTGTCGCGAGGTTATGCTTACTCGCAGCCCAGGGTGGAGAAGAGTAATGGAGCTGCAAACCCTTAATTGTCTTTGTAGAAGTGCAAGTAGCACTCGCCCCTTTTGTTGCACTGGCTGCCGACAACCGTGAAGAACACATAGTCAGTGGTAATCGTAGATAAGAACGTCCTCGTCGAGCTCAGCCACGGATGCGAAGCTACGCGATCGCTTCAGGAGCATTGCCGTTGCTGCTGCCTTCGTGGGCCACGTGCACTCATCGCTCACCCAGAAATTTCGCAGCAACCAATGATTTCGAAACAGGTGTTCGTTCACGGGTACTTTTTTTTTGTTCTGAAATGTGCACAGACTCGCTTCTGAACACCGTTGCTTTTCGCCGGTAACGCGGGTATCTTTCATGTGACGGGGTGAGCATGCGCGCACATCACCCGCTCAGCGGTGATGCTATAGAGCCCGAAATTTTGTGTACTCACGTTTACCGTTAGGGTTGTGAATTTCTTAAAGCATGAAATGCTTTCAGCTCCCGTTGTCGACACGCCGCGGGTGACCATGGCTCAAGAACGGAGGAGAATACTGAGCCGAATCTAACCGCACATAGGCGAAACTTTGCTTCACCCCTTGATGCTTACCTGCTGCGCCGCCACCGGAGCGGCGCATGCGTCTTCGTAGTTTCGTGTTATGGGGAACCGGCGCTGCCAAAGTTGCACTGCAATTGTTCCATTCGGTGACTCAAAACTGCTTCTATCTGCCGCTTGGGTCGCTGCGAACGCTAGAACATATTCTGCGCCATTAGATACCCGCGTTTGGCTGACAGCATTCATTGCCTAGCTTCTCTCGGCGTAGCCCAGATAGCTGACGCCTTCGACAGAGCGCGGAGGCTCACGCCAATAAGCGCCTGAAGGTGGCGCGGAAAAGTACTAATAGTACTACCCAAAACTGCTTGCTCTTCTCGCTAGGCAGTGTGTTATGGCGCTGCAATCGGCACCGCAAACTGCAGCGCAAGCTCCCCATATTGAAGCCTGCGTGCAGCGCGAAGTAGCTCAAGCTCTGTCCTGCAGCTCAAGGGACGCATGCGCAGTCCCGGTGGCATTTAATGAGCGAGGCAGCGGCTTTTTTCACTTGATCTCACCCCAACTGCTCTCTGTGTATACGTAGCGTTGCTACAGCGACTGAGACGCAGCAAGGCACGTCGTCTGCCTTTCACGGCTGCGTGGCCGCCTTTCACGGCTGCGTGGCCGCAAAACCATTCTCAGTGGTAGTATGCGTTGCAAGTTCAAGTCTTGTTCTTGGGCATTTTACGCCGGAGGAGCGCAATTGTTTGCTTCAACGGCAGCGTTAACTGCATATGCACGTATATGATGGGCATTGCCAGTTTGCGTGGATGGCTTTGCAGTGACGAAGGTTTACGCAGTCCTCCCCACTGATAGACGTCTCATCGCGCGCTTTTGCTTTGTTTTCAAATCTATTTGGTTTTCACTTGCATTTGTTTACGAAGGGAAAGCCCTCCGGTTCTCCCCTCCAGCAGCGCGTTCTAATAGTAGGGGTTTATTGATCGAAAAATACAAAAAAAGGCAAGGGAAGCATGTTGCCGGCCATTACAGAAATCGGTGTGTTGTTTTAGTGATCGTTTCGTGGACTTCCGGCAACGCATCCAATAACATGGCAACAAAATGGGCATACACCTTATTGCTGCCAAATTCTTGCATAGTGGCATGCCTTTTTCTTGACCATATGTTGAAATCTGTTGAGTTGAGAAGTAGTAGTCCTTTTGTTGATGCACACAGAAACAATCTTGTTGATCATCTGTTCAGCTGTTGTTGAATTGAGAAGTTGTAGTCATTTTGTTGATGCACACAGAAACATATTCTTCGTGATTGAGGCAGTTTGTAGTGCGGCCAATGTTTATCTGAAACAAAGCTGGGTTGGTCAAAAAAATTGGAGGAGTCATTCCAGGCATAGGCTCAAGTCCCCGTAAGAAGGTGCGCACTGTGAGAAGCTGGAAGCGAGAGTCCCGCACACGAGCTTCCAGAAAGGGGACACAATTTGTCATAATTTGTCCTCTGTTGGAGTGCCGTTCAACGGAAAAGCCGGAGTCTTCGTCAGCGTGAGCGAAAAATACCCAGAGAAACAACATAGGTTGCAGGTGGGCCAGCTAGGTCACTTGATCTTGTGACGACATCAAAACCTGCCCACCAGATTGTGAACAAACTAGCCACCTTGACAGGGTGCAGTTAAATTAATCAAAAATAACAGTTCGATAAACAAAGACGAAAGGGGGGGGGGGGGGGGCTCAGGACAAACGCTCACCTGCGTTTTTCTTTCCTTTCGTCTTCATTTTCCGCGCTGTTATCCTTGAACATGTATCACCAACTCGCCCGCCTATAGCTATTGAGTTAAACTAATGATTGGTCGCAAATGGCTGCACGGGAAGAGCAACAGCTGTTTCAAACAGCCACCTGCCGGGCAGTGGCGGATCGCTTAACAGATGCTCCAGGAGTGGTATGAGGACTCCCAGCGATCAATGAATGTAAAGTATAGTATGACCAGTTCCGCATATATGTCCATTAACTTATTAACGCTATCGCGCCATACCCTTAAGGCGGAACTTAAGTGACCCTTCCAGTGTTTGTCGACATATGAAGTCCCGGAATAAAAAAAAGGAAGTAGAAGCTGTTCTTTTTTCTGGTGGGCGGATTTTGTGAGGCACACAACAATAACATAAAGCGTACGAGGTGTCGAAACGCAGGCTGGTTGTTCTTGCTAATTCGAATCCATTTTTTAAAACACAAAGCCTCTTTGCTACGTCCTGTTTAATTTTGCGCTGAAAAAATGTTTTCGTACGAGGAGCTTAAAAGAACAAGGGAAACTTTGGGCCAGTTGGTCTGACATGTTTAAAAGGTAAAAGAACCACGACTTCAAGACAGCACGTAAGACGAGGTGGACAGGACAAGCAGTAACTAGCAACTGACGTTTATTATGAAGCTGACGTCTATTATTTTAAGCTTAAGAGAATTTTGGTTCTCGACAAACCCACCGATAAGACTTCCGAATAAGTGTTGAAGTTGTTACAGACAAATTTAGTTCAGAATACTTTGTAATGACTACGTTTGTAGTTTAATAGGCAACTTTTGCAACAGTACGAAAAAGTCAAAGACCCTGGCAGAGCTCAAACATTTTGCATGCAACCATGAGTTTAGAGGATTATTGTCTGATGCGCTCAGAGAAACCCCTTACTGCTGGTTTGCGTGTCCAAGTGATGCAAAGGTTATAGCTGGGACAGAACGCTTAACATTTGAAGGCGCCTATAAAGTAGCCCTTGAGAAAGAGACGGCGGCGCGCCAGACAAAAGAACTGCACATAGACGAGGCAGAACCGACCTAAGTTAATGTAGTGCGTAGGAGCATGAAAGGATAAAAAAAAAAACATGCGTCCGGTGAAAATAAAGACGGCTCAGCAAATAAAAACGGCATTTGTTATCGTTGCCGGAAAGGGCATGATCCCGGCAGTAGCTGGTACTGAAACTTGAAATGTCGAGCATGAAAACAAGACCTGACATTTGAAGTCATGTGTAAAGCAAACAAAAATGGACTCGTTAAACTGCGTCGAAAAATCGGACGAAGATTCAGGGGTATTCCCGATCTGTCTTGTGATACTATGCGCATCAGAGGAAAAGCTTCGCTATCAGATTTCAGTTAACATTGAAGGGGCGCCTATACCCTTGCTCTTGTACGTTGGCGCTGTTGTTGGCCTCATGCCGCAATAGAAACTGAACAGATATCAATTAGAAGCCAGCAAGGCCCCCCACTGAGGACGTATGCGGGAAGTACCGTTTAAATTGAAGGCGGAAGCTGAGTTCATGGCAGAAAATGACAGCCACAAGAAGGCACCGCCACTTTACATGCTAAAGGGCAAGGGCAAAGGTCTACGAACGCTTTTAGGTCGCGTCTGCGATAAAAATATGCAGCTTGAGTTGAAAATGGCGTACGCTCCTACTGAAACCTTTCATATGAGCTGCTGGTATGGAATATTGAGAATAAGATAAGATATAGGCATAAGATATAGGCAAAGTTCATAAGATATAGGCAAATATATAGAAATCTTTACCTTGTATGTACGGTGTGCATAAGCATTCCACATGAATTTCATACAAATTCCATAAAGAGTGCGTAGGGTTATATGTTGTCCGGTAGTTTTCGTAGGTGCTTTCCATCTAGTCTATACCGACTCTATATACTCCATGCTGGCTCCATATAATCCATATGGAAACGTATGGAATTATGGGACTCGTCGTATGGAAATTTTCAGAAGGGACGGTTGGAAAAGAGATCGAAGTGAGTTTCTTAGGAGGGAAGTTTCCAGTATTGTTTCCATTTTCGAGAAAGCCTGGATTAGTGCGAATTTTCAAGCTGAAATTACTATAAAAGTTAACAGGACGCCGGTTTACTACAAGGCTTAACAAATTCCACTCGCAGTCAACGAAACAGTTGCCGTAAAATTACGAAGGTTGGAAGAGAACATGTAGAACATAGCGACTGGGCTTGTTATGACTGAGCTTGCGACACGACGTTTGACCAGCCGACGACCCCGAAGAAGGGTGCCTCGAGAAAGAGCCTGCGGCATTTCCTCACGTTTCGGTGGGTGGGAATGACCTTCCCTTTGACTGCTTTCCCGGAGAAGTACGCCTTGGGGCAGTGACCGACGACGAACCGGACCAAAGGCGCTCGTTCGGGGGAATAAAGGAACGGAGCCATCAAGTAATAATCGGTTTCCGTCAGGAGCCGGCCCCACCATGGAGAGCTCGCCGCCGTTGAGGCCCGCGGCGCCGCAAGAACCACACGTGTTTTCGGGGACACGGAGCCGCTTACACCACTTTTGCTGCACTGCAGGAAATGGCAGTGAACTTGCGATTTCTCCATGCCCGTTCCCACGGGTTGACTTGGCAACCAGTGACCCCGGCTGCTACAGAGCTGTTCTACTTCGATTGGTTCCCATCTCGGAGAAATGTGCCTCGTGTTAGATTGGCCAGCGCGTGATGGAGGGGTGCAACCTTAGGGGTTTTAAGGACAATGCTGAGTGCGAAAGGACGCTCATGGCTATGGCGAAAAGGCTCGTCCATTCGCTCGACGCGATGAACCCCCCCCCCCCCCTTCTAATTTTTGACTCTTTACTCTTTCTTCAGTATGTAAATAAGTTTCGTAAAAGTGCTTTAAACCCGCTCGTTTCCGTTCTGCAAACCTTCAAAGCTTCAGTCTACTCAGCACGAAGACTCAGACACGCTACCAAATGGAACCCCGGTTCGAGATAGCCTGCGCGCCACGACAGCCTCTCATGTTGTTGCGGAGATTACAAGGTGCTCATCAACGAAGTGCCCAAGACAGATTCGCCGCTTCTCCCGGAAAATTGTTGCTCAATCATTGCAGTGGCAAGGCCTTCTGCCGTATTAGCCCGTGCTTTGCTTACAAGCAAGTGCCGCTCAATGACGGTGCGAAATCGTTGCTGAAAGTGAATATTCACCTGAGATTGATCGAGTTTAAGGGAATTCTGCTTGGACCCGCAAGGGCACCTGCTGAATTTAAAGCATTGGTAGATAACGTGCTGGAAGACATCTTTAAAGGGGCCCCGGAACACATTTTCAGTGCATTGTTTTGCCTGTTGCTTGCATAGAATGAGTTATAGTGATGCTATTAGCACCGGCCTACCGCGTATGCTGCGGTTTTTAATATTTTATTAGCTCGCAAAAACAAATTCGTGGCGCTGACGGTGTCACCATACAGTGGCGGTTTTTAGCAGCGGATATGACATCACTTAGTGGGAGCTTGATGATTGGACAAAGAGTAAATATACTGCAAATTGTGTTAATAACTAGAGATATGTTTCGTCAAGTTTTTGTTTTATATTACATTAACAAAACCAACTTGTTTGCTTTAGATAAAAGCGCTGTAAAGCAAGTAAAACAAAAATGCACCACCAGAGGCTCTGGCTACTTTTTGCATCGAAGGACTTTGCGCCTCTGTAAACATCCTACGACCTAGCACTCAACACCTATGGCTACTCTCTATGTATCTGAGAGTGGCTTTGAGGAATCGGTCCGATCGAGCCATTGCTCTCTATAAGCGTTCGTTTCGGTCACAAGGAAGGATGCGTTCGTTTCACATTTAGCAGACAGTGCGCATCGTCAGCTTGTGGACGATCACCGGGCGGCGGCGCCAGATGGCGCCACGCTCCCGTCAACAGTAAACCCCTTTGATAATTTGAAAGTAGCGACACTCTCCTCCGCGCCGCGCTTTCCTCCTCGATTCTCCTCGCGCGGCGGCTGCGAGCTCTACGCACGACACGCTTTTTCTCCTTGGCGCTCGCCGGCCGACCGCACCAGTGAGTGAAGCTCGTGTTTTTGGGCCAAGTCTGCGCTCCAGGAGTGCGCAAAATATTTCAAAAATTGCGAGAAAAGCATTGAGAATGCTGAAAGTAACACTCAAGAAGAGGTTGGTTTTTTTTTAAAGAAGTTAGGACGGCGCTAAAACGACAAAGACAAAGAGGCACGAACACAACAGGACGGGCGCCAACTTGCAACTGAAGTTTATTGCACCAAACCCCTACATTTTATGCATCAACTGAGCCGTATCACGACAAGCTTATCACACAACAAAACGCAATTTCTTCAATAGTCGGAACATCGGAAGTAGGCGCTACTTTTACAGACCAGAGACGCCTTCTGCACTATCCACTTGATAACAGCATTATTCTTACTTTAAAAGTCCCCAGATTAAATGAGTGCGCAACCCACATGAAAGCAATTGATCATCCAAATGATACACACACGCTTGGGCAAGGCAACCAGCGCGCAAACTCTACAATCGTGATTTAACACAAAGAGTGATAATGAAAGAATGACCAACAACAAACGCGGAAAATTTGGTGGACATGAAAACTTAAACCTTCGGGGGAACCTCCCAGCGTCAATGTACAATAATTATTGTCAAAAATTTAAAACCTTTGAGAAAACCTCCCCGCGTCAAAGTGCTACAATATTGGTTTCTACACAATCGTCTTTTCAGCCGATAAAACACATCGATGAAAAAAAAATCAATGTATGCAGAAAACTTGCAAACGTTGAAACCTAAAGACAGCCTTCGAGAAACGCCACCTCAGCGTCACTAATTGAAATGGACGGCCTACTAACGCATGCGCTTCCCGCTTTCTTAATAAAAAATGCCTCCACTACTTCTCGCTCAAATCTGTCTTTACCGCTCTTCAAAAAAATTGTTTTGCTCAGATCCGGACTACACCCCTTGCACGTCTTGCAGTGATCTGCAAGGAAACTTCCATGATGTTGGCGCACATTCCGCATGTGTTCACTGGCACGTTCATTAAAACATCGACCGGTTTGCCCTATGTAAACTAAACCGCAGCTTAGAGGAATCTGATATACAACTTGTGATCTGCATTTCGTGAACAGTTTTTGATGTTTAATAGGGCAAACCGGTCGTTTCTTTTCCGGTTTTGACATTGTGCAAATCTTTGACAAATTTGATGGGGCCGAGAACACAACCTGCACCTGATGTTTGCTTGCGACTTTTTTTATACCATGGGACACCTTATGCATGTACGGAATCACAGGGACCAATTTTTTTGCTTCCGGAAGTTTCTCATCACAAGGCCGCTTGAATTTCTGGATTACCATTTCAGAAACAGCCAAAATCAAATGGGGCAGGTAACCCGCTTCGTGCAACCTCTGAATTTGGGCGCCAAAGCTCATAAACATCGTGTGATGGCACGACTTTCTTAAGGCACTCTGAAGTGAATTAGCGATTATTGCTCTTTTTACGAGTTTAGAATGAGCACTATCAAACGGTAACAGCCCTTTCTTAGATCTGGGATTGTACGCCCAGCATAGGTGATCCTCCATAAAAACCAATCTAATGTCTAAAAACTGCAGTTCGCGATTCACTGGTAACTCCCACGTGAACTTGAGGCCCTGGCTGTTATTGGTGAAGACTGATAACACACTTCCTGCCGCCGAAGCTACATCGGACTCATGAACATTCTTCATGATAACCAAAAAATCGTCCACGTATCTAAAAATGGATACTACACGTCGATCTCTAAGTATATGTCCCGTGACCAACCGTGAGTTTGGATCATTGGTTAATTGTACACTGATTGTAAATTAATTGGTATTTAGTAAATTGCAATTAAAACCCAAATTTGCGCTACAGCATCGAGTCGTATACCGTTGGAAAGCTTAGGCCAAGTGTAATGGCACTATGCTAGTTAGCGATCCGCTTTAGTCTGTGTTAATTTAGCTAATTTTGTAAAAGACCAAACAATTAGCTATACGATGAAGTCATATACATTTGAAAAGCTTAGTATGAATGCAAATGCTCTGAATCAGCAGTCCCTATTAATTAATGTTATTAAGCTATATGCAGTCAAAACAACCTTTTGGATTATAACATCGAGTCATATACCTTTCGAAAACTTAGGATCAGTGCAAATGAGGTGTGCTAGTTATCGACCCGAATTTATTGGTGCTAAATATTTAACTGCAGTTAAATCCAAACTTTGCACTGTAGACAGAAAACTTAGGGCAAGCACAAACGCGTTATGCTGGCTAGCCAAACTTAAAGAAAAACCTCACAACAGATTTGATTTGTGATTCGTGAGGGTTTAACGCCCCAAAGCGACTCAGGCTATGAGGGACGCCGTAGTGAAGGGCTCCGGATAATTTCGACCACCTGGAGATCTTTAACATGCACTGACATCGCACAGCACACGGGCCTCTAGCATTTCGCCTCCATCGAAATTCGGCCACCGCGGCCGGGATCGAATCCGCGTCTTTCGGGCCAGCAGCCGAGCGGCATAACCACTCAGCCACCGCGGCGGCTGCACAACAGAGCTAAAATTCTAACTAGGCTTAACACGAACTGCTTCGAAATGTTTGTCTTTGCTTGTGCATAGAGTTGCGCACTTTCAATGCGATCAAGGAGCACGGACAATTATTCATCGAATATTATTAGGCACTGGTGTCAAGGGAGCTTATGAATATACTCGGTATACCCATGAGATAATGCACTCTATATCTCTAGGAAAGATAAACGCCTCTCGATAATGTAATATTATACTTGACACTGAAATTTCGTTCCAGTATGTAGTAGCGGATATAAAGCTGGTATTTTGATTAGGCATCGGCTAAAATGTATCATTAAATAAAATGAGAGCATGGTCAGCAGGATGATTTCTTTTCGCGCACGCAAAAGAACCTTGATTGACAAGATACATGTAACAGACGGGAGTATCACATAATATTCAGCATCTACGCTAGTGCAGAAATGTGCTATACAGTATTGATGCCAGTTGAGAAAACATGCTCAAGGAAGTACTACAGTGTTGTATGTCATAGCTCAAATCAACGTCACTTTGTACATCTATACAGTAGTTTCATGCAACCGAAAGTTTATCTTACGCTAAAAGATTGCGTGTTAAAAATTGCGGATTTGTTGTTATAAAGACGACGCTGCAGGTGCAAGAAGCAGAACGTTTTGGGCCAAGTCGCTATTTGCAGAGAAGATGCAATGCGCAGATGCATTGGAGATTCGTTCCGTTCTGGCCTCGCATGCAAAATAACCTAAAAACGAAGCAGGAAACAACCCTCGAAGGATGCGTTCCGACCAACGGCGTCAACCCTTTTTTATGACGTCGTGGTTAATCCCCTAACGTGAATATATATGGTATCATTAGTACCCCATGACCATCACCAGGCCACTTGCGGCTGCTCTACGCGCAACAGCACGACATAGCGCTTGCACGTTGCAATAGAAGCACGGAGCTGTAATATTCGATCGCCGAGCCAAGGAGAAAAATTGCACGGAGGAAAAATAAAAACACAAGCAAAACGCCGGCCCCGCGCTTTTCCAAGGGCAACGGCAGGGAGACCAATCGTCGCGCAGGAAATCGGGTGGAGAGCCGGCCCTCAGGGAAGGGACGCGAAAGAGGTGAAGGGTAGGCGAGGAGGTCGCGCGGCGGCGGCAAAGTTCAATGGTTGGCGGAACTTTCATATTATCAACGTGTTTTAGTCAACAGTCGGGTGCCCCGATGCGCGCGATGCGCGTCAACAGCGCGCGCTCCTTGCTCGCCGTGACCAATCAGCACGCTAGGAGCGACGGGCGATGGCAGGCGGTAAGCAGTAGCGGTACGCGCTATGCTAAATGTGTCTGATATTTTGCGCAGGCTGTCACACCGTCGCAGTATCTCGCGCTCGAGTTCGGATCCATAAGTGAGGGAGCGTCACTGATCAGTGTTCTGCGCATTCGACGTGACGATGAAGCATCGCTGGGTCAGCTGTGCGCTCACATGGTTGTTGTAACCACGCAAACGGCGCTGCCAGCTTTGACATGAACGAGCTACAGAGAACAGGCAACCATGGAGTGCAAACTTCCGCCACGTGCTCAGATATACTGTTTTGATTGGTCGCATTAAGTGTCGTCATGGGGAGAGTGGAATGGGAATGGGAAGCTGCGCGAAAACCGAGTTGAGGGCAGCATTTTGTTTGCTTGTAATTTGAAATTTCTTCATTGTATAACTCCCGTTCCTATGCATCGATTATCGTAATTCTTTTTGAGTCAGCATCTGTGTGACATAAAGAGTCCATTTGAAGTGCAACCGGCATCCGTTCAAGCAGTGTTTCGCAGCTCCTTTAAGGTTGGATGCCTTCCTGGCGTCAAGATGATGATGTCCCTAGAAGCCGCGCAGAAGACTGTTACCACATGGTGACCAATTGATTTTTAGAACGTATTAGTAACTGCAACCTCAGTCTCAAAGAAGCAGAATGCGAGTTTTTTACGAATCCTCATCTGCTTAGGCTCCAAAGTTTCTGCTGATGGGATCTACCCGAATTCAACGAAAATCAAGGCATTCTGGACGCTCCAGAGCCGCAAACACTACTGAGCTGAGGTCATTTGGGACTTGTAAGCAACAAAAATGTTCGAAGCTGTCCGAATGTGTCCGGCAATCCCCTTTTTTGTTTTTGAGGAAAGCAAAGGGCGCAGTAAATGTCTCACATATCTCGGTGGGCACTCGAACCGCGCCGTAAGAGAAGGGATAAAGGGGGATTGAAATAAGACAGGATGAAATGGGTGCCGTAGTGCAGGGCTCCGGAATAATTTCGACCACCTGGGGATCTTTAACGTGCACTGACATCGCATAGCACACGGGCGCCTTTTTGCGTTTCGTCTCCATCGGAACGCTGCCGCGGCGGCCGCGTTCGAACCCGGGTACTCCGGCTCAGTAGACGAGTGCCTTAACCGCTTAGCCATCGCGGCGGGTCCTTGCACTAGCTTTAGCTTTTTTTTTAATTGTTAACGTTCCTCTGCGTTCAGTAGCGACGAACAATTCCCCAGGCTTTTTTTGTTTCTTTTTAGCTTCCTTGTATCCTTGTGAACACCAAACTCTTATGTTGTCATGTCTCTCCCGAGAACTAAGGAATGCCTAGACGCGCAGCGGTAATAGCACAGGTTATGTTTTGGTGATAATATAGGATAGTGTTTTCATCGTGACTCCAAGTGATACAAAGAGGAGATGTTTTCCCATGTGGTCTGGTATTTTTTTTGTTGTAGAACTCATCGCTTTCTTTCGCGCAACAAATGTTGCTCAGATCGTATTCGTTTTGCGTCCGTTTCCTTGTAGTCACTGATGCTCGTCTGAGCACTTCTTTCTCCTCTGTGTACAGCTTTATAGCGCCGTCGACTGCCGATGTTCCGAGAAGCAGTCATCCCCGCAGATTTTTCTCTCGAGCTTCATCGCTCTATTTGGAAATTCCTTCCACATCTCGTTGAGATGGTGTCTAATTTTATCTACAAGAAAAATTGTGCCTAATCTCCTGTCAGACGTCACTACTTGCGTCATCCGCAAAGTTTCGCTTCTGTCCGTCAGCTGGCCCTATTCATCTTGCAAAAATGTTTTCACCACGACACTAATGAATGCTGCCTACTTTCGAAAATTGAAGATTAGCGCAAGTACGACTTAAATTAAATTCTGTCCTGTGTGAAGATTATCATCCAGAGATGTTTCATGATTCTAACTCGAAGTGGCATCAAATACTACGCGGATCTTGGTGATTTCTTTGTTTTTATTTTATTTATTTATTTACATTGTACCCTGCAGCGCCAAGGCATTACAGCAGGACAATGGGCTTCATAATGCAACAGATAATATCGGTTTATACAATTCCAACAACTAAAAACAATAAAAATGAGATAAGGCCTCAAGGGCGAAATAAAAAACAAAAGAAGAGCCGTGGAATTACATCTCGCTCAGAAAAGCTACAAAAATGTGCTGCTGGCGCCCGCCACATGCGCTAGAAGCGCATTCCATGAGAGATTGTTTTCAGAAAAAAAAGGAGAATTGCATGTAATTTCTTTTTCACTTAATTTCTTGCACTTGTCATCATGCCGTGATACTTCTTGACGTGTCACGCCATCATGCGGCATGTAGTAGCAGATTCTTGAATTTTGGGGCTTATTGTCTGCAACTTTCTGTGCAACTCCTGACTTGAAATGCTCTGATACTGCATCATTGTATCGTTGCTAATTTTCAAGGCATTGCCGCAGACATTTTGTAAGCTACCATAACCGTCTTTGAGCCCCTTCTTGGTTTGTATCGAAGTTGACGCTTTCTTTCCACGGCAAACTCTAAGAGCACCGATTGTGTGCATTTGTGATCGTTCGCTGGAACTCCGTTACCTCTTCTGAGCTATGGTGGCGTTCGAGCAGCAGGGTTCCAATTTACTCCAAGGTACAGAACTGCTGCACTTTTATTATTAAACTTGAAGGTGTCGCCACAGGGAGTGCCATCATTTCGCTTTTGTTCGTCACCGTAGCTCATTGTTCATGATGTGGTCCTTGGACTATCCACCCTGCCATGGTTTGCAATGTCGCAGCATTGTCTGCAATGCGCTGTGTCTTTTCGGTGAAAAAAAAGCCCCACTATAAGTTATAACCGATGAGCGAATTCGTTTATTCCGTATCCACTGGTCGACATACGTCATCAGCGAGTTCAATCCTCAAGCAATGCAATTTGTGTAGCAGCCCTATAGGAG
>JARKHS020006580.1:0-185905 GCA_030143305.2 Amblyomma americanum | reverse complement strand
TGATAGCGTTGAACCTAGCTGTGCCCTTCCACCACTCTTTCGGCCTAGCAGTAAGAAAATTTGGTTTTGTAGTGAGAGCTACACTACGCTAGCCAATCGAGCATTTTGCCGTGAGCCTGGATGGCCGATAGTGCGCATGCACGAAACCAGAGGGGATCAGCACGTGCGTGGCGCATGGCTTCATTCTCCTTCGCTTACGGAGCTGTTCGGGTGTCCACCGACATATGTGAGACCGGCGAGACACAATAATAATAATAATTGGTTTTTTGGGGAAAGGAAATGGCACAGTATCTGTCTCATATATCTTTGGACACCTGAACCGCGCCGTAAGGGAAGGGATAAAGGAGGGAGTGAAAGAAGAAAGGAATAATAGGTGCCGTAGTGGAGGGCTCCGGAATAATTTCGACCACCTGGGGATCTTTAACGTGCACTGACATCGCACAGCACACGGGCGCCTTAGCGTTTTTCCTCCATAAAAACGCAGCCGCCGCGGTCGGGTTCGAACCCGGGAACTCCGGATCAGTACTCGAGCGCCTTAACCACTGAGCCACCGCGGCGGGGGCGAGACATGTGCAATTTTGTTTCCTAAAAACCAAGTTCCATATCATTTTCCTTCCCTTACGGCCGCACCCGCCGCGGTGGCTGAGCGGTTAGGGGGCTCGGCTACTGATCCGGAGTTCCCGGGTTCGAACCCGACCGCGGCGGCTGTGTTTTTATGGAGGCAAAACGGTAAGGCGCCCGTGTGCTCTGCGATGTCAGTGCACGTTAAAGATCCCTAGGTGGTCGAAATTATTTCGCAGCCCTCCACTACGGCACCTCCTTCTTCCTTTCTTCGTTCACTCCTTCCTCTACCCCTTCCCTTACGGCGTGGTTCAGGTGTCCAACGATAAATGAGAGAGATACTGCGCCATTTCCTTTCCCCGATAAGCAATTATTATTATTCTCTTACGGCGGTGGTTCGGGTCTCAGTCTCGACGGCAGGCGTCGCGTAGATCACAACTACCACTCCGTTTAAAGCATCAAAGTTTAACAGCGTTTTATGAAAATTTGCTTTTGGGCGAAAGGAAATGGTAGAGTATCTGTCTCACATATCGGCGGACACCTGAACCACGCCGTAAGGGAAGGGGTAAAGGAGGGACTGAAAGAAGAAAGGAAAAAAAGAGGTGCCGTAGTGGAGAGCTCCGGAATAATTTTGACCACCTGGGGATCTTTAACGTGCACCGACATCGCAGAGCACACGGGCGCACTAAATTCAAAGATGGTTCTTTGCGTTTCTTCGGAGGGGCACAAGACCTCTCCAAACGTGAATTCTACGGTCTTGACGGAGCAGACCTTGATCGATGCCAGATGATGAAGACAAAGAGAAAATATATTTACAGGATGTACAAGGGCAATCTGCGTTACAAGTTGAGTCGCACAGACAGTCAAACTGTAACTTAAAAAAAAAGATCTCACACAGAGAAACTCGACAAGGCCTTACTCATCGACCCGAGGTTAGAGTCTAGGCCTGTACAATTACGTGCCGCTGCACGGAGCCTCTAGCTCAACTAGACAAGACTAGAAAAAACTGCCCTCCAATGATTTACATGCAACTTTAAAGCTTTTGCAAACAAAGAAGTTAGGGCGGTCATATTCGAGGCCCGCCCTAAGCTTCGATAACCAATGGAGGTAGCCACAGCCCCTGAAGGTTGGGCCCAACTTCGAGCCCAGGGCATGGCTAAAAAGAAAAAGAAACACATACAAAAAACATTCTGAAAACCCTCTCCCCGGGGGGGAGGAGTTCCCGTCCTTTTTGCTTAATGCTTTCCCCTTCCCTGCCGAACCCGCACGTCGCCTTTCGAAGGATGAAAAGTTGTTTATCAGCTAATTGGCGAGACCAGTGATCCACTGGCTCGCCGCAGGAATGTCAGACGGCGGAGAACCGCGACGCTTCGGTGCCATCGAGAATGCCAAAAAAAGAAGAAAATAAAGTGGCCCATCGCGGAATGCGAGGTGGTCCGCATTCTGCCGCAGTGGGAATGCTGCCTAAGACCAAGCGGCGCCACGTGCTCATTTTGTGCGCCTCGCATGCTTTCTTGGCGCGCTTAACAAAGCCAGGTGTCTTCGGCCGTCACAGTGGTCAATCAGCCAGTTCCTCCTGCGCCTTTGCCACTGCTTGCGGGGGTAGGGGGGGGGGGGGGGGCACGCGGGTAGGGAGGTGCCTAGACTGGAGGCCCGCAGTGACCGCAAGCCAAGGGAGTAAAAAAAAAAAAATGTACGCGTTGGTGAAGCGCTTCGCCTTCATCGAAACGCAGCTGCCATAGTCGTGTTCGAAACCGGGAACTCCTGATCAGTAGCCGAGCGCCCTAACCTCTGAGAAACCCCGGCAGAACCCACTTTCATCACCTGCGCATACTATGCCACCGTGACCTCTGCGACACTTGTGTTTTTCCTTTCCTTAAAACCAACTTCCATTTTATTTTTGTCCTTACGGCACAACAACAAGCTTGACAACATGCGTAACCAGGGGGAACTGCAGCTCTCGCTAAGTATATCGTGGCATACCTGATTTAAAGCACTGCCAATTTTATTTTTGAAAAAAAAATTAAGCTGTCAGTGCAAATGTTGGAGATACCGAAATATCTGTGGTCAAATATTTTAAATTGGCGGATGGAGAAAAAAGAATCCACAAAAATTCATCAGAGGTACCAGATAGTGAATTATTCTGTTGGGAATAGTTTATTATTGTGTTATAATGCTAATATTATTTCTTTTTGAATTCTCGTGAGTCCTCCAATTATGAATTGTGCTTATTTCAATAAGGTAAATGTAACTTTTTCATCATACAGTCATTTCTATTGACGTTAGTATAATACCATAAGAAGTGGTAGCTAATACACAATTCTGTCAAAACCTCTAGAACCTGTTAAATTAGGCGCCTTAGTAATGTGCCATGATAGACTGCAAAATGATTTAGAAAGTTATGAAATTCTTTGCATTCCCTACTCTAGGGAATGCTCCTATATGTGTGATGTAGGAGTTCATGAATTCCTCTTTCGTTCTTTAAATCTCAACTTTATGTTACCATGATTGAAAGCTTATGAAACATCTATTGTTCCAAAATTAAGCCAGATCTGATAAATTTATAACGATGCTGAAATGTGATGCGAGAAAGGGGGCTAGTAACAGTGCTTTGACTTTAAATGCTGTGCTTCTTGCGACTTCTGGTTATTGCAGTGATTATCTCTCACAAAGGAACACTTCCATAGAGTCATTCAAGTATGCTGCCTTCACTTTATGCACTCCGCGGTTTAGTGAACTCTTGCAACCGTTTAAATGATATGTCTAGTTGTGCCATAAAATTAACTCAGGCATAGGTGTGTTGTCTTCGTACTTCAGGAAAAGGAAAATTGTAGGCACAACATTGGACCTATTTCATATTTAGCGGCCTTTCATTGAAATTAGTAGAGTGCGGCTTTCAGCACAGATTCTTGTTTCTTAATACATTTGCAAGAAAAAAAAAATCTTTAGTTAGTATTGCACCTGTGTCTAACTGCAATTTTTCGCTGTTCACTTCAGAACTTTTTTTTATCAATTTTGTTCGCTTCTACACTTTCTAGAGACCTGCAAACTTTCACAAAATGCGTTAGAAGACTGGTTGAACAGTCATCACCTTTCTAAATGCATGCTATATACGCCAAGACAGTGGACACGTTCTTATTTTGTGCAACACAGACTCTCTATTATTTATCGAGTGGTTTTGCGTACTGATGCCTAAACTGTGGACTAGATGTCACACCGAAATCAACCATTTATCATAATGTAGGTCTAATCTTGTCATTACATTTTCTCTTGTTGTGAGTGCTCAATACAAACACTGCCAAATTAAAGGGACTCTAAACGAGATTACTAAGTAAGGCTAGACTGATATGTAACATTAACCAATTGCAAATGTGATTTTTACCAGTAACAAAGATCTAAGAAGCCAGAATATTCCTTAAAAGTGAAGTACCTGTGGCGCCACCACCTGCGGATTCATCTGTCGTGGGTGACGTCGGTATGAGTGCTCTCGAGCAAGGCTATTTCACTGTGCGAGTGAAGTGAAGTACGAAGTACGAAGTACCACTGAAGTACTAAGAAAGTGCGGTGATCATAGGCAAGAATGCGAGGAGTCTTGGAATTAAAACAGTCGTACAAAGACGAGCAATAAGAATGTTAAACGCTAACACGAGTGCTTAATATTTCGTCTCGAGTTCTGTGAAGTTCGGCTGCGTTTGGCCCTTCAGAAGCATTCACGCCTTCTTGGGTTTACGAAGGAGCCGGTGAAGCGGTTTCATTGTCACTTCTGCCATCGACAACTGTCGAATCAATCTTTCTGAAGCTGAAACTGAGTTTTGAAACAGCAAAGTGTTTGTTTCCTTTTTTAAAGCGAAAGCTTTACTGTCCGCGAACTTCTGATTTCGCCGTGGCGGTGCTCCGAGGAGGCACATGGCGTCACTACGCGCGCTTCGGCGCGGAGCCGAACCGGTCTGGCGCGATCAGTGCGAAATAGAGACATGCTCCAAGGCTCCGCCATTGCGGTCAGAGTGCGCTGAAGCCGCCGAACGCGTAGGCGGTCAAGAGCAGTTGGGGTATATATGTTCTCGCTTTGGCCGACATGAAGTCGCTTTGCAGCTCGCGCGCGCGTTACGTCGGAGTAAAAACGCTCATTAACAGAGCCTGCGCTTAACCGCTAACCAACACATTCGGTGGCGGCATCTGTGGTTGCATCCATCCGTTACAGCACAGCGCACCATAGACAAATTTATTACCCTCGCCGTGCTTACATTACTCACACCATAACCTTGTTCATAATCTTGTAATACAACGTTCCTCTCACTGTATTTATTGTATTCAAGTGCTATCATCAGTTTTATGACACGACTGCTTTATTTATTATTACCATGTGTATTAGGCATAGTAGCAGTGCAAAAAACACGCACGAAAGAAGAACTAGACACCGAGAGACATGGACAGACGGACGCAGAGACACGGAGCAGCGTCTGTCAGTGTCTGCCGGTGTCTAGTTCTTCTACTATGTGTGTATTTTTTGTGCTGCTACTATGCCTAAGACAAGTAACTAACTCGCTGAAGAGCTCGTTTTACTGTACCATGTGTATTTCATGTTCTGCCGTTATTTTTTATTCTAAAATTATTAGCACTAAACTTGTATTTCTATGTTGTGTCCTCGCCTGTAAAAACCTCAAGAAGGGATTGACAGTGTTCCGAAATAAATAAATCTTAATGCCGGTGCACATTTCAGAACAGTAGGCGTATAAAATGATCCCTCCACTATGACGTCTCTTATAGGCTGCGTTGCTTAAGGAGGTTAAGCCCAGTAAACCTAAAATCAATAGAAGCTGTGACCTCACGCAGCCAATACTGCCTTCTGACATCGTTTACATGCTCCTTTTTTTAAATAAAAACTTGTAGTTCATTATATAAAGCAATAATCACTTTCAACGCATCTACAATGGATGGAAGTGGGCGGTTCTCCCAGTAAGTTCGAAATTTTATAACAGTGGCAGTTATGTTCAGACATCGGGAGCGTATATGTTGTTCAGAATTTCTTTGGATGTGTGGATTCAATGATCCTTTCGCTTTAATTTTTCACCTGGCTTTTCCACAGCCTGATGGCTTTACATGCTCTTACCGCAGATTTAATTGTTCTTAGCAGCATGCGCTGGAACAAGGGACACCTCAATCATCTGTTCAACCTTAATACTATTGCCAAGGTATGGTACCGCCAAAAGCCTATACTATTATGCGGGTGTAATTGGAAACATTGTTTTAGTGTATGCATTGTTCATCTCTAAATGTTGAGCTGTTACTCTGTGCTAATATCATGACAAATGCGGTAATAGATTTGATATCAGTGTACCTTTCTGTTCGATATTTATTTTGTACTGCTGAACAGTTTTGTTTTGCATTCAGATAATTGTTGTCTCACACTGCATGAAATGTGCCTTATAAAAACGCAACTGCAGAAAATAATGGACGTCCTGCAGGGCCAAGGGTTTCCAACGCTTGCCCATGAACACTGCATTTCTCTCCCAATGAGAACAGATGAACAAATAGATACAGTGGAAGAAAAGCTTCGAAGCAGCAAAGTGCTCCACGTGCAATTGGTAAATTTGAGCATATTTTTGCGTTTTGTTTTCGCCCTAGTGGTATTAATTAATTGTTATTATTTTAGTACACATTGCATCAAAATACGGTGTCTGTTTTGATTATGGTGATTGCATAGCAAGGCAGATATGACAGGACGGCAGAGATTAAATGGCTGTGACTAATGTTCTCTCACTACTGGAATTTATATAGGACGCAGCTTTCGAAACCTCACCTATAGAGAGTATGAGCATGCACCAACCTAACTTTTCGTATTGGCTGACCTTCTTCAATTCTCTGCATAATTATTCTTTCTGATCGAGCATAGAGGCCTATAGTCAGTCACCAGATTCCCGTTACGAGAGGCCTTCCAAGTAAAGGCGTCAGCTTATTGTCTTGGTTCGCAGTCAAACTGGCTGTTCACAGGTGCTGTCTAAATTGGTTCGAAGATGTTTGAGGGGCATTGTTACTTCAATGTAAAATTTTATGTGGCTGGACAAATTACCTGATTACCACAGTTGCGTTGCAGCTACGAGGTACAGTGCAGAAATATTAATAAAATTTCTTTTGTGTTATGCAGACAAACTGTGGCGACAAATATGGCTATACGTGCAGTGCCCACGTAAATGCCCCATCTTCATTGTTTTCCTTCCCGTGGAATGTTTGGCACTACCAATTCTCATTTTTTAATAGCATTAGCAAATATTACGTGGCATGAGGTGGCACCATAATCGTTTTTTTTTCTTTTATTTAGTCCCTATTTATTAAGATAAATCAAAATTCACTTAAAAGTGTGTAAGCTACACTTTGTAGGGGTTAAGCAAACTGATGTAAAGTAAGATCTCTTCTGCATTGTGGGCTTTAACTTTCAGTTCTGCATTGCCGGTCGGTGCCATAGAAAGCATGAAGCTTGCGTGTATGTATAATTTTTTATTTGTTCTCAATTGTTCCTAATGGTCTCTCAATGTAAATAAATACTGGGTGTTCTGTAGCAGCTGACATACAGTTGAATTTTTCTTGAAATTGAAGTCTCAGTATTTTGAATGAAAGCTATGCACATCACAAATAATATTTATAGTCCCAAAAACTCTGGTATCGGTGGAACAACCACCCAGCCTGCTACTTCCAGCTTCCTTGCAAAGTTTAATGAACTTGAAGCAGAAATGTAGCCTGTACGGTCAGAAAGGCAAAAGGGCATTGTCGAAGCTGGAGTTCTTCCGCGGGCTGCAAAATAAGTTCTCAGCGCCGTTTCCTTTTTTCCCTCTCTGTGCTGTTGTGGTGGCCCAGTGGTTGTGGTACTGAGCTGCTGTCCCGAAAAGACACATCGTCCGATCCCGGCCGGCGCGGTTGTATTTTGATGAAGTCGAAATGCTAGAGATTGTGTAGTGCGCGATGTCAGTGCATGTCAAAAACCCGAGGTGGTCGAATTATCCAGAGCCCTCTGCTACGGCATTCCCCAATAGCCTGAATTACTTGGGGTCGGTAAACCCAATAAGCCGCCCTTTTTCTTTTTTAACTTCCTATCACCCACTAGAGTGGGCGTGGTGTTAGCTGCGCATTATTGGAGCGTTTTACAGGTGGTCACAATTATCACTGAGCACTGCAATGTTTCTCTCATATCCCACGTGATTTCCTTTCACGGCGTTAATGAAAGGAAACCAATTTAGCAGCCTGCTTAGTTCACTTCATCTTTTCTTTCAAGCCTAGTCAATGCACACTGCAAAAATTGCCACGTAGCAAATAGAACATGCCTAGTATGAAACAATACTGATAATGATTGAGCTTGAGAAAGGAAAGCAATTCATGAGCACTATTGTATCTTTGTAACCAACAGGAGCGGTCCGGATAGTGAAGGGCCCACATGGAGCAACCTTAGATGAAATTGAGAGGGGCTCCAAAGGGTAGCTATTTTTGCCCATCACGACAGCAAATTGGCACCATGAGGACAAACCTTTTTTCTAGCACAGCTTATTCGAGTTCAAAATATACACATTTGTTTTAGACCATAAGTTGTAATTACTTGTATTAAGATTTTGTATCCAAAAGCATTAGAAATTTGCGACTCCGGTGTCACAGGATTTTGAGCGTTTGTCTTATAGAAACATCTATCGGTTTAGCTGCTCCAGAGCATCTCATTATGTGTTAAAACAATATAAATCTATCTGGCATGACTTTTTACATCATTTAAAAAATCGTTCATTTTAGTATGTCTTGAATAATGGCTGCCTGTCACAAAACTATTATGATACATAAAGCTATATTTTTGATGATAGCTTCATATAAGTGATAGACATGCAGGCTTACTTCAGGGACGTTCGGGTTTTTCTGCACCAAACGGAAACTATTAGGAGGCTATAATACAATGCACATCTCCAAGCAAAAAACTTTCATTTCAAACCCGACGTTTCGACGTGACTGGGAGCAGTAGCTACTGCCCCCATTCACCCCTGATGATTCAGGACACAGTCGGTTCAGGACGCCTTTTTATTGACACTCAAATCAACTTCGTTCAAGGCAGCATGCACCATTATGTCTTAAATGCCCTGACGCAATAGAAGTCCTGCAGGTGGCGCCCTTTCATGTTCTGGTTTTGATTGCGTGATTGAAATATGGCGAGGAAACCGGCACTCATCATGATGCAACATAGCTAGTGTAACTGTAGATAATGCTTCTTGTAGTAATAGCGTGTTTCGCCGCGGGGAGAGCCGGCTAGCATCGGCGGGCTGTCTAATCTTAACCGCGTAATAGATGGAAATAAAAATAAAGGTGCGCCACATTTTCGGTTCTCATGTAGCACTATTTGGCATTTCGCGTCACACGAGCCTGCCTGATCAAAAGGAGTCAGCTGACATGCCTGTAGATGAAAAGGGTCCCCAATCAGCTGTCCTGGCTCCAAGTGTGGCCAGACAAAGTGAATGCAATGCAGTTTTATTGAGCGCAGCTGGCTACTGTGTGTTATATAGCACTTGTGCTGGTGACAGTACATCCCATACTTTCGTACTTCGCCGGCCACCATGAAAACCAAGCTTTGAAAACTCCTCCTCAAGCCGCATGCCCAGACTAAGGGGATCCTAACTCTACACACAAATTGGCTAGTCTCCGGTGGGCTCTTTCCCATGCTTCAACATGCCGAAGTCTTAGAATAGTGTTCCCAAACTCCCTTCCTAATGTGATAGCCACTTTACATTTTCCTGTGCCTCACCAGTGCAAGTCAGCTTTAGTCTGTAGCTGTATTCTGAGCTTTCTACAATTTCCTTCTCTGAATTTCTTGTGCATGACTAACATACAAGACGAGGGCCTCGAACTCATTGGGATTATTAATGGGCCCGAAGTGCAGAATGCCATTTAAATAATTTTTAAGAGGCAGGTCTGGAAATATGTAAAAATGCTCTCGGTGGTTGGCAAGTATGAAGAGATTAGATTCAGGAAAAATGTGTGAGTCAGAAGATAGAATTGCTATGGTAAAGTTTGAACAAGTATTGATGTAAAAAAAATGTGCAGACGTTGTTAAAGTTTTATAATTTCGGGTGTTGGAGCACTTTTAACCTACTGAACATGTAGTTGCTTATTAAATGCATTGCACATTTCTGTATAAGGAAGTTAAGTTGAAACCAGGACAATGCACTTGTTTTTAAAACATATCAGAGCATCTCCTTCACTTCAGATTCTTCTCTGTTCACAGGACAGTATGAGCCTTCTTGTAAATCATGACGGCATAGGTAGCTGGGGTTTTCTATATTCATCTTTATTTCAGATGCGTAATCTGGTAGAACAGGACACAAGATGTAGCATTGTTGACCAGACTCAGACTAAAGGTTTGGATTCTGCATCTCTTAAAGTGAAAGGCGAGAATTTAATGGTTTGTAGCTTAGTTCGTATAGCATCATACCAGACATGCAGAGGTCATAGGCGTAACGTTTACGAGCCTCACGTAGATTTTTCTTTATATGAAATAAGTTGTCCCTAATGATAAACCCAAATTTTACTTTAATCAGTGCTTGCCCTGCCTTCACTTAAAGGAAGCAATGTTTCCTTTTTTAGTTTTAGCACCTGTTGACTTCTTTTGTGTACACTTCTTAACTGGGCAACATGCTAGATTCTTTTATGTTCGAATATAATGAATTAATTGCAAGAGATGACTGGCATGAAGGAATCCAAATTTCAGAAGTATTTTCATTAAAACATTGCGCATCAAATTTATAATTCATTAATTCAGTAGGATTGCCTATTTTGTTTGCAGGAAGCAACCCATCAGCCCTTAATGTGCCACCTTGGCCTGCTGACTGCTGCAAAACCTGGTCCTGCTTTCTAATCAAGCAGGAAGCAATCCACCTTGGCCTGCTGCAAAGCCTGCTGCCGTTTTCTGGTCAAAGATGAACTTTTAAATTTTAATATATGTGATGTTCCTGGTGTTTCCTGGTAGAAGTTAGACATTTTATGTTTTTAATTGTAGACATGTAAATAAACACAATCCCGACTTTAAATCTGTTTTCTCTACTGGCTTCTTCGTGCTGATGCAGCTGTGTGCCATAAAGCATGTGGTTGGCAGTTGTCCAGTTCTGCAGTACTAAGCTTAATCACTGCCACTTATTAGCACGCTGATTTATTTCATAACTCACTCTATGGGTACACGTATGATTCTAACAGTAATTGCCAGTGTATAGAATTGCACTGCTTGTGTTTGCAATTTAATCGAAGAGAACACTCCAGCATGAGCAAGCCCTGCAGCACAGAGGGCAGCGAGCCATCCATATTAAAGCAGTTGACATCTTCAACAACATTTCGACGTTTAGGTGCAGTCTCAAGCTTGTGTGCATAAGACATTTCAAGACATGTAGATCAAGATAGCTTACAGTAGCCAAAAAACGGACGGCTTTAAGAAGCTTTTCAAGCCTTATACACATTTGCGAGATACATAACGAGATATTTCAAGACGACGTACAAAATAAACTAGCATTTTACTGAGCAAGAAATAGACGTCTCGAAGAAACTTTTAAGAGCTTTTCTATGTGTCTAGAAGTTATCCTTGAGTTAGCTACGAAAACTCCTCTAGAAACATCTTTTAGCTCTAACAGGCAGGGCGTTAGCTGAACTAGAAGACATTTACAGAATGTCTGAATGGTCTGAATGAAATATCTTGTGAGCCATTAATTAGGTTTCTTCCCAAGACATCTTCCAAACGTTTAAAAACTGTCTGAAGGATCATTCAGGTCCCAAGGCTTCACATGTAAAGCATTGAGAAACGATGACTAATTTGTCGACGAACGCGATCGCTGTGGCGCGGAAGAGGTGCTGAGGCTCGCTTGTAAAATTCGTAACCAGTATTAGGGACCTACCATTACAGAGGTGGACGAGCCTTTGGGCCGAAGAAGCCCCATACGTCAACAAGTTAAAGATTGTCTTCGGAGTTCGAATCCCGGGGCCGCATCATTCTCCAACAGGTTAAAGAAACACCGCAAGACGATGGAATTGCTTAACAAGGCCTAGGGTGCGGCCTAATCTCGCTGACCAGAATCGAGAATGCACTCGCTCATCAGAACAGGATTTGACAACCCTGGAGCATTACTTGTCCAAAACCTTCTATGAATAGACCAATTAATCATCGGCCCTCAGTCCCCAGCGGTAGCGGAGCAACTGACCAAGGCGGCGGTCATACCTGTGACGCAGCGGAGGGCGCTAATAATCACTGGCTCCGGACAGGCCGCCATTGGAACCTGAATGTGGCAATGTTCAACGCTAGAACGTTACGCAGCGAGGCTAGCCTAGCAGGGCTGCTCGTGGATTTAGCGAGCATTAAATGGGACGTCATAGGGCTTAGTGAAGTTAGGAGGACAGGTGAGGGATATACAGTACCACAGGGTGGGAACATACTGTGCTATCGCGGATTAGCGGGCAGACGAGAACTAGGTGTGGTATTCCTCCTCAAACAGGATATAGCTGGCAACACAGAGGAGTTCATCACTGTTTAGCTGCGTCGACGGGAATCACAACGGCTGAGCCTGACTGATACGGCAAGAAAATCGCGTGCCACGAGTGGCACGTAATCCGTCATCTGCACTATGCACAACATTGAAAAAGAAACTACTTCCGTCGCCGCCCGCTACGCGCCTCTAAATGGACTATAACAAGGCTGACGGGCAAAGATAAAACAGGATTTGCGGCCTTGGCATCGCTTCTAGTGCACGGCAATATTTAGCTGACGGACGATCCACTGCCCTGCGTCGACGGCAATCACAACGGCTGAGTCTGTCTGATACGGCAGGAAAATCGCTTACCACGGGTGCCAAGTACGTCATCATCTGCACTGTTAAGTGGAAGCCCACGGGGCCGATGCCCCCCCCCCCCCCCCCCGCACCTGTTACCAGGAGCGATCATGCCCGGGGAAGGGGGGAATCGAGGAACGTACGTCGAGGCGTGACGCCCGCGCTTAGGGTGAGAGGCGGCACTAATCCTTTCTGTCCCGACGCGTGGCAACCGGTTGATAGAATGCGCATGCAGCGAGCTGCGCATTCCACTGGGCTCGGGCAGTAATCCTTTCTGTCCCGACGCGTGGCAACCGGTGGATCGAATGCGCATGCAGCAAGCTGCGCATTCCACTGGGCTCGGACCGGCGAGCCCTGTGCTCCGCCCACTAGTACATACGATGCAATTGCTTTGCTATTGGTCCAAATTGGCCGAGAGCTAGATTACTCAAGCTCCGCCCAATTATCGAAGGGGTTAAAACCCGCGGGAAACGACGACTTTGATGAGTGCGCCGAGTCTCAAGCTCGTCCGTTTCTAACAGCCTTTCTTTAAACTGCCTTCTCATCACTGCCTTGTATTTCGGTCCCGTCTTTAATAAGTAAGTTTTGTTCTAAGAAGTTGGAATTGCTGCCCCAACCGGCAACGTGTCGCCGGACGAAGACCTGAAGTACTCTTCGTACTGCTAAAAGCTGTTCACATCGGTAGGAGGGCATGGAAAGTTTAACTTGCACTATGCACAACTTGGATAAAGCAACTATTTCCGTCGCTGCCCGGTACGTGCCTCCAAATGGAATATAAAAAGGAAGACGGACAAAGACAAAACGGGAATTGCGGCCTTGGCATCACTTCGAATGCACAGCAATATCACTATTTAGCTGATGGAGGACCCATTGCCCTGCGTCGACGGGAACCAGAACGGCTGAGCATGTCTGATACGGCAAGAAAATCGCTTGCCACGGGTGGCCCGTATGCCTTCATCTGCACAATGCACAACATGAATAAAGCAACTACTTCCGTCGCCGCCCGCTATGCGCCTCCAAATGCACTATAAAAAGGCTGACGAACAATGACAAAACGAGATTTGCGGCATTGGTATCGCTTCGAATGCACAGAGCAATAGTAGTAGTAGTAGTAGTAGTAGTAGTAAAAGACTTTTATTCGACCATAATTTATAGGCCGAGCATGTCGACCGCCTGGGCGACCAGAAGCCGCTGTTCTTCTTCCCCTTCAGCGCCAAGCCAGTCGAGCCAGGTGGTGATGGATAGAAAGGGTGGGGGGAAGGAACCCGACCGCTGAGCAGACGGGCAATAGAAGAGGCAATGGGCCACGTCCGCATAGATACAGGGGCAGTTGGGACAGGAAGGGTCCGATCGATAGCGATAGAGGAAGAGGCTGGACGGGGTGATAACTGCATTCATCTGAATGTGCCGAAGAATGCGAGACTCCGGCACCGTGTGTGATGGATGAGGGGGAGGGTAAAGGCGTTTGTCGAGGCGGAGCTCAAGGTAGACCTCTTTTATGGTGCGGCGAAGGGTGAGTCTCCCACCGTCCTCCGAGGGCTTGGGCCAGGGGATAAACGGTGCCCGGAAAAGTGTGTCGCGGGCGAGCTGATGAGCCAGCTCATTGCCGTCAATCCCTGAATGCCCAGGGACCCAGCGGAGGAAAACGATGGAAGGCTGCAGTGCGGAGACCGCTCGTTCGACCTCCTGTTGGAGAGAAGGGGTCAGGGTGCGTTTCTGTATGTGGTGTATAGCGGCTTGTGAGTCTGAATAGACTGTGTACTCTTGGAGAGAGGGAAGGAGGGCAAATGACTGGAGGGCATGCGCAATGGCGAGGACCTCGAGAGACAATGCGTCTGGAGGGTGTAGATACGGCCCGCTGGTGTGGGTTGCAGGAGCAGGGAGGTGTGGATGGTACAGGGCGTAGCCGCAGTAACCTCGAGGAGCCACGAAGGAGGCATCCGTGTAAGCTACACCCTGGGTATCAAAGAGAGCGGAATGGTGCTGTGCGGCCGCATGACGACGTCCGGCGTGCAGGACGGGGGACATGTTGGTCGGGAGAGGAAGGATACGAAGATTGGGAGCGGGGGTGGGAATAGGAGAGGTAAACAGGGAGATTGGAATGGGCGAGATACCCGCTTGAGTCAATAACCACTGACCCTGACGGGTAAGGGAAAGCCGGGCATGCTGCGAGTCACGATGGAGAGTGAGAAGAGAACGAAGAGGATGGAAGAGGCCTGTGGCAAAGAGCTTAGTGGTAGAGGTAGTAATAGGGAGGTTGAGAGCTGCCTTGTAGAGGCCCACAAGGGCAGTCTCGAGAGCGTTAAGTTGAGTCTGAGTGAAGGAAGCGTAGGGTGCAAAGTACAAGACCTTGTTGAGGGCCAGCGCGTGGGCAACGCGGCACGCGTGAGCCTCGTGGAGACCTGAGCGTCGAGTGACCACGCGCCGCAGAAGGTGAGTTACAGAGTGGCAGGTGGTGACAGCGCGGTGGAGGGCTTGCACATTCTTAGCCGCATGCAAATGCAAGCCAAGAACTTTGCACTGTGTGACGACAGGAATGGGAGAGCCAGAAAGGTGGAGAGAAACGAAGTGGTTGTGTGAGCGCTGGTAGGAGGAATGGTTGAGAAGGAGAAGCTCGGATTTCTCAGGAGCAAGAGAGAGGCCAGCGGTGGTGAGAAAGGAGTCGATGAGATCTAGGCCACGTTGCAAGGTGTCCTGTACGTGACCGGGAGAGCCAGATGAACAGCAGAGAGTGATGTCATCGGCGTAAAATGTATGATGCAGGTCGGGAATTTCAGCTAGCTGGGAGGCGAGAGGGGCCATAGCGAGATTGAAAAGGGTAGGAGAGAGAACAGCACCTTGAGGAGTGCCACGGGTGAGGTGGTGTGGGTTAGACAAGTGGGTATCTACTCGAAAGCGAGCCACACGTTTAGATAGGAATGAGCGGATATAGGAGTACATGCGTTAGCCACAATCCAAAGAGGCGAGTTGAGAAAGGATGTGATCGTGGCAAACACCGTCAAAGGCCTTGCGAACATTGACAGTCACAAGTGCGTAAATTTGAGTGGGTGTAGGGGACAGGAACGTTTGCTGGAGAATCAGAAACATGTCCTGTGCACAGACGCGGCGTCGGAAGCCAATGAGAGAATGGGGGAAGAATTCCCGTGCCTCAAGAAAATCAGAGAGGCGAGTCAGAGCCATTCGCTTAAGGGTCTTACCAACGCACGACGTCAGGGAGATTGGGCGGAGGTTAGAGAGAGAGGGAGGTTTGCCCGGCTTTGGAATCATAGAAATAATGGAGGATGTCCAGGAGCTCGACAAGCAGCCGCTCTCCCAGGCCTCATTGTAGGTTTGACGGAGGAATTCTTTGGCGCCGTCAGGAAGGTTACGAAGTGTGGTGTATGTAATGGCATCCTCACCGGGAGCCGAGCGTGTAGCACTAGCAGCCAGAGCAGATTCGAGCAGTGATCCGGGAGGAAAGTTGGGCATTGTGTGGTTGGGAGCGAAAGGAGCGTTGAAGACGTTTACGGCGACGCCATAAACGGATAAGGTGAGGATCTGGGTCTTGTATTGGGTAAAGAGAGCGAACGCGACGGCTACTGGACGTTAGCGCTGCAGAGATGCGCGACGTCCAGTCGTCGTAGGATTGAAAGGAGTCGGAGGCGAGATTAGTGCGAAAAGCATGCCATTCAGTGTGAATACCCGGATGACAGCGAGGGATGTGGGAAAGAGAGGTGGAGATATGGATGAGAAAGTGGTCACTTAGAAGAGTTTCGGCTGTCGCCTGCCAGTGAAAGGAAAGTGAACCCCGAGTGAAAGTGAGGTCGGGTGTCGTGGGGCGTTCTGAGGCAATGCCCGCTCGAGTAGGAGAGCCAGGAGTATTAAGAAGGGTGAGGTGGCGTTCCTGGGCCATACAATGCAGGAGGCGGCCGTGTTTGAGGGTTTGTGGGTAGCCCCAGAGTTTGTGAGGGGCATTAAAGTCACCACCAAAGAGGAGATGGGAGGTAGAAGGAAGAGAGTGAAGGAATTTGCCCAGAGCAGAGAATAAAGAGGAAGTGACAGGGGGGTTGTAAAAAGACAAAAGGACGAGTGAGATGCGGGAAGAAGGGTGGTAATAAACCACACAAACTAAATATTTAAGGAGGGTGGAGGGGATGTCAATTTGCTCCACGAGGACGTCACTGCGTACATAAATAGACGCAAGTGGTGTGGCCGTAGTGGCATGGTAGGCGCGGTAGACTGGGACATTGCGGGCCGTCCGGGTCTCCTGGAGAAGGAGAAAATGAGGCAGAGAGGGGCGGGTGAGTTTATACTGGTGGAGGGGGGTCTTATTGTGGCAAAGATTTCAGCAGTTCCACTGCACAATTTCGAGGTCCTCGCCAAACGTCATTATGAGAGTGGAGAGGAACGCGATGGCACGCGTTCTTTCTTTTTTGCCGGGTGCAGTGACTCATGGACGGATTGGAGCATAGATGTGAAAGATTCCAATTGCTTTGATTGTGCTTGGAGGGTGGTAAGATTCTGGAGAACCGAAGTTTCCAGCTGAACCAAGCGAGTGTGATGTGCCTGTGTGGTGGTTTCGACAAGGTCAGCCAAAGAGGCGACCTGGGCGCTGGAGGAGGGAGTGGGGAACGTGGCAAGGTGCTCATTTAGCTTGCTAAGCTGGGAGGTAAGAGAGGAGGTGGTTGTTTGGAGGGTTTGAGTGAAGGCATGTATCTGCTGTTGTAGATCGTGGGAAATGCGCTGCTGCTCTCGCTGCTGGCGTTCCAGAATTGCGAGCCGGAGGTCGAAGGAGCGGCTCGCGTCAGTCAAGTATGGAGAGGGTGGTGTAGTGGAAGAGAGGGACGCTGGCACCGAGGATCCTTTAACTATGGCGGCGAAGGAGCCTGGTGGCGACATGATTGGAGCTGATAAATATTCATGATTAGAGGAGGAGGAGGAGGAGGAGGAGGAGGGGGGGGTGGTGGGTTGAGTGGCCCAGCGCAAAGCTAGGCGTCGGAGGTATGCAGCTTTAGCACACTCGCGTTGTTTAGCAAGGTGGAAGGGGCAAGTGGGGTCGAGGGAGGGGTGGGTGTTCACCTGGCAATGAACGCACCAGGGCTGGGCACACACATGAGCGGAAGGGTCAGCGGGTAGAGGAGCAGCACAGCGACGGCACTTTGCCGGAACGCTGTGCTGGGGGCATTGGTGGGCGCGGTGGCCTAGAGTGAGACAACGGGTGCAGGTGGGAGGCTTAGGTTTATGAGGACGGCACCGGAAGGCAACGCGTTTGAAATATACAAAGTGGGAGATGACGGTACCAGCGAACGTTATGAGCACTGATTTAGTGGATCCCATCATGCGAGCAGCGGGAATATCAGTTTTGAAAGATTCTAGATCATGCATGAGCTCATCAGGAGTGAAGTGGCCACCGGCGTTATGGATGACGCCGAGGCATGAGATGGGAGGATGGGGGGAATAAGTTTTGATGCTAACAGGCTTACCGTGAAGGTGAAGGTGCGTGATAGAAAGTAGGAGGTGGGCGGTGAGTGGAGAATGAGTTTTTAAAAACACAAGGCTTTGGGCTGGCTTGGCCTGAAGGGTGATGTCTGCACTGGTCTTGTAGGAAAGTTGTGCAGCGAAGGTGACTGCGGCGAGCACGTCGTAGAAAGGCAGCTTGGGATTGAGGGTACCAGGAGGGAGTTGTATGCCAGCAGTGATGAGCTCGGAGCGGGGTCGGGTGGCGGAAGCAGGCTTACGGCTGGCACCGATGGTGCTCCAGCCGATTTCCGGGGATGGAGTGTCGTCTACCGGAGACGCCATGAAGTCCATGTCTGCCGACGAATCGTCAGCCTGAGGCGCAATCTGCGACGCTGGTGCGGGGCTGCAGGTCTTGGTGTCAGCGGGTAATGTGGCTGGTGTAGGCGCGGCGGCACCGGCGGCGTCGACGAACGCAGGCGACTGCGACGCGTCTATGGGCCCAAAGGTGTTGGCGTCCCTTAGAGTGTGGAGTTGGCTAGCAGTGGACGCTGCGGCACCCCGACGGCCACAGAACCCCAGGCCATGACCTACGACGAACGCTGCCGGCTGCGCCGCGGCCGTCGATCCGGAGCTCCCAGCGTCGCTCACAGTGTTGGTTGCGACATGATTTTGCGCGGTGGCGTGGGCGGTTGGAGTAGGCCCCGCGGTGGCGGCATCAGTGGGTCTGGGCTGCAGGGGCTTCGTTAGACTATGCATTGCAGAGGTGCAGGCGCGGCGCTTTAGGGTTAGCGAGGCGCCGCGCCGCTTCAGACTTTTGGAGGCGCTTGGAGGGCCAGCCCGGCAGCGGGCCCTGATGCCGATAGTATCCACGTGCTTCGGAAACCTTCCGGAAACGATGGAGAGGAAATCCAGGGGCGGGCGAAGCCCTGGACTAGGCCAGGGGCAGGTGAAAGCGGAGCACGATAGGCAGCTAGCTAAACAGGGCGGCGCCACCTAGCGGGTTGTCCACAGCAATATTATCACTGTTTAGCTGACGGAGGAGCCACTGCCCTGCGTCGACGGGAATTACAACGGCTGAGCCTGTGTGATACGGCAGGAAAATCACTTGTTACGAGTGCCACGTATGCCATCATCTGCACAACGCACAACATGAATAAAGCAACTACTTCCGTCGCCGCCCGCTATGCGCCTCCAAATGCACTATAAGAAGGCTAACGAACAATGACAAAACGAGATTCGTGGCATTGGTATCGCTTCGAATGCACAGCAATATTATCACTGTATAGCTGACGGTGGAGCCACTGCCCTGCGTCGACGGGAATTACAACGGCTGAGCCTGTCTGATACGGCAGGAAAATCGCTTGTTACGGGTGCCCCGTATGCCATCATCTGCACAATGCAACACATGAATAAAGCAACTACTTCCGTCGCCGCCCGCTATGCGCCTCTAAATGGACTATAAAAAGGCTGACGGACAACAACGAAACGGGATTTGCTGCCATGGCATCGCTTCGAATGCACAGCTATATTATCACTTCTTAGCTCACCTATGAGCCACTGCCCTGCGTCGATGGGAATCAAAACGACTGAACCTGTATAATACGGCAGGAATACACTTGTCACGGCTGCCGTGCGTGCCATCGTCTGCACTGCGCACAACTTGGATTAAGCAGCTATTCCCGCGCCGCCCGCTACGCGCCTGCAAATGGACTATAAAAAGCCTTACCGACAAAAGACAAAACGGGGTTTTCGGCCTTGGCATCGCTTCTAGCGCACGGCAATATTTAGCTGACGGATGATCCATTCCCGGCGTAGACGGGAATCACAACGGCTGAGCCTGTCTGAAACGGCAGAAAAACGCTTGGCACGGGTGCCACGTATGCCATCATCCGCACTATGCACAACATGGATAAAGCAAGTACTTCCGTCGCCGCCCGCTATGCGCCTCCAATAAAAAAGCGGACGGACAATCAGATGATCCATAACAGCGCGACAGACGGGACAAAGAAGAGGAGACACAACACACAGCGCTGACTCACAACTAAAACGTTTGTTGGCTGCCAGCCAGTATAAATACTGGCCTGGTGGCCGGGAAAAAATACAAGCACGCTTGACTTGCGTGATATCAAAACATCGCCAGTTCATCAGGCACGTGTCAACATACAAGAGTCATCAGTGCAAAATATCACCCCTACAGCAGGCACGAGTTTTCATTCACAATCAAGATAGCCGGTTTCCTTATCCGACAAGGCTACAGATGACAATCAGAAAACGGGATTTGCGGCCTTGGCATCAATTCTTCTGCACGGCAATATTTAGCTGACTGATGATCCACTGCCCTGCGTCGACGGGAGTCGCAACGGCTGAGCCTGTGTGATACGGCAGGAAAATGGGTTGCCACGGCTGCCACGTATGCTATTGTCTGCACTATGCACAACATGGATAAAGCAACTACTTCCGTCACCGCTCACTATGCGGTCCATATGGATTATAAAAAAGCTGACGGACAATGACAAAACGAGAATTGCGGCATTGACATCGTTTCGAATGCACAGCAATATTATCACTGTTTAGCTGACGAAAGAGTCACTGCCCTGCGCCGATGGGAATTACAACGAATAAGCCTGTCTGATACGGCAGGAAAATCGCTTGTTACGGGTGCCACGTATGCCATCATCTGCACAATGCACAACATGAATAAAGCATCTACTTCCGTCGCCGCCCGCTGTGCGTCTCCAAATGGACTATAAAAAGGCTGACGGACAACAACAAAACGGGATTTGCGGTCATGGCATCGATTCGAATGCACAACTATAGTATCGCTGCTTAGCTGACGGAGGAGCCACTGCCCAGCGTCGACGGGAATCACTACGGCTGAGCCTGTCTGATACAGGAGGAAAATCGCTTGCCACGTGTCTCCCATATGCCACCATCTGCACTATGCACAACATGGATAAAGACACTACTTCCGTCGCCGCCCGCTATGCGCGGCAAAATGGACAATAAAAACGGTGACGGACAATGACAAAACAGGATTTGCGGCCATGGCTTCGCTTCAAATGAACTGCACAAGTATCACTGTTTAGCGTACGGAGGAGCCACTGCCTTTCGTCGACGGGAATCAAAACAGCTGAGCCTGTCTAATGCGGTAGCAATATCGCTTGCCACGGGTGTCATGTGTGCCATCATCTGCGCTGCGCACAACTTGAATAAAGCAACTACTTCCGTCGCAGCCCACTACGCGCCTCCAGATCGACTATAAAAAAGTTGAAGAACAACGACAAAACGAGATTTCCGGCCTTGGGATCGCTTCTATTGCATGACAATATTTTCACTGTCGCTCACTGATGATCCACTGCTCTGCGTCGACGGGAACCACAACAACTGAGCCTGTCTTATACAGCAAGAGTATCGCTTCCCACAGGTGCCATATGTGCCATCATCTCCACAACGCAGAGCTTGAATAAAGCAACTACTTCCATCGTCACCCACAACGCGCCTCCCGATAAACTATAAAAAAGCTAAAGGACAACGACAAAACGGCATTTGCGGCCTTGAGATCACTTTCAGGGCATGGCAATATATTCACTCTTTAGATCACCGATGATCCACTGCCCTGCGTCGACGGGATTCACAACGGCTGAGCCTGTCTGATATGGCAGGAATATCACTTGCCACGGGAGCCACGTATGCCATCACCTGCACTATGCCCAACATAAATAAAGCATCTACTTCCGTCGACGCCCGCTACGCGCTACGAAATGGACTATAAAATTCCTGACAGACAATGACAAAACGGGATTTGCGGCCTTGGCATCGCTTCTAGCACACGGCAATATTTAGCTGACGGATGATCCACTGCCCTGCGTCGACGGGAGTCATAACAGCTGAGACTGTCTGATGCGGCAGGAACATCGCTTGCCACGGGTGCCATGTGTGCCATCATCCGCACTATGCAGAACAAAGATAATGCAACTATTTCCTTCACCGCCCGCTATGCGCCTCCAAATGGACTATTGGAAGGCTGACGGACAATGACAAAACGGCATTTGTGGCCTTGGCTACGCTTCAAATGCACAGCAATATTATTACTGTTTAGCTGACGGAGGACCAACTGCCCTGCGTCGAAGGGAATGACGAACGGCTGAGCCTGTCTCATAGGGCAGGAAAATCTCTTGCCAGGGGTGCCACGTATTCCATCATCTGCACTATGCACATAATGAATAAAGCAATTACATCCGTCGCCGCCCAATATGCGCCTCGAATTGGACAATAAAAAGGCTGACGGACAATGACAAAACAAGATTTGTGGCCAAGGCATCGCTTTGAATGCACAGCAATATTATCACTGTTCAGCTGACGGAGGAGCCACTGCCCTGCGTCGAAGGGAATCACAACGGCTGAGCCTTTCTCATAAAGCAGGAAAATCTCTTGCTAGGGGTGCCACGTATTCCATCATCTGCACTATGCACAACATGAATAAAGCAATTACTTCCGTCGCCGCCCGATATGCGCCTCCAATTGGACAATAAAAAGGCTGACGGACCATGACAAAACAGGATTTGTGGCCATGGCTACGCTTCAAATGCACAGCAATATTATCACTGTTTAGCTGACGGAGGACCAACTGCCCTGCGTCGAAGGGAATCACAACGGCTGAGCCTGTCTCATACGGCAGGAAAATCTCTTGCCAGGGGTGCCACGTATTCCATAATCTGCACTATGCACAACATGAATAAAGCAATTACTTCCGTCGCCGCCCGCTATGCGCCTCCAATTGACAATAGAAAGGCTCACGGACAATGACAAAACGGGATTTGCTTTCTTGGCATCGCTTCTAGTGCACGGCAATATCTAGCCGACGGATGATCCACTGCCCTGCGTCGACGGGAGTCACAACGGCTGAGCCTATCTTATACGGCAAGAATATCTCTTGCCGTGTGTGCCACCGTCTGCACTGCGCACAACTTGAATAAAGCAACTATTTCCTTCGCCGCCCGCTATGCGCCTCCAGATGGACTATAAAAAGGATGACGGACAATGACAAAACGGCATTTGTGGCCTTGGCATCGCTTCGAATGCGCAGCATTGTTATCACTGTTTAGCTGACGGAGGACCAACTGCCCTGCGTCGAAGGCAATGACGAACGGCTGAGCCTGTCTCATAGGGCAGGAAAATCTCTTGCCAGGGGTGCCACGTATTCCATCATCTGCACTATGCACATAATGAATAAAGCAATTACTTCCGTCGCCGCCCAATATGCGCCTCGAATTGGACAATAAAAAGGCTGACGGACAATGACAAAACAAGATTTGTGGCCAAGGCATCGCTTTGAATGCACAGCAATATTATCACTGTTCAGCTGACGGAGGAGCCACTGCTCTGCGTCAAAGGGAATCATAACGGCTGAGCCAGTCTCAGAGGCAGGAAAATCTCTTGCCAGGGGTGCCACGTATTCCATCATCCATACTATGCACAACATGGATAAATCAACTACTTCCGTCGCCGCCCGTTATGCGCCTCCAATTAAACAATAAAAAGGCTGACGGACAATGACAAAACAGGATTTGTGACCTTGGCATCGCTTCGATTGCAGAGCAATGTTATCACTGTTTAGCTGAGGGAGGAGCCACTGCCCTGCGTCGAAGGGAATCACAACGGCTGAGCCTGTTTCATACGGCAGGAAAATCTCTTGCCAGGGGTGCCACGTATTCCATCATCTGCACTATGCACAACATGAATAAAGCAATTACTTCCGTCGCCGCCCGCTATGCGCCTCCAATTGGACAACAAAAAGGCTGACGGACAATGACAAAACAGGATTTGTGACCTTGGCATCGCTTCGAATGCACAGCAATGTTATCACTGCTTAGCTGAGTGAGGAGCCACTGCCCTGCGTCGAAGGGAATCACAACGACTGAGCCTGTCTCATACGGCAGGAAAATCTCTTGCCAGGGGTGCCACGTATTCCATCATCTGCACTATGCACAACACGAATAAAGCAACTATTTCCGTCGCCGCCCGCTATGCGCCTCCCATTGGACAATAAAAAGGCTGACGGACAATGACAAAACGGTATTTCTGCCTTGGCATCGCTTCTAGAGCACGGCAATATCTAGCCGACGGATGATCCACTGCCCTGCGTCGACGGGAATCACAACGGGTGATCCTCTCTGATACGGCAGGAAAATCTCTTGCCAGGCGTGCCACGTATTCCATCATCCGCACTATGCACAACATGAATAAAGCAACTACTTCCGTCGCCCCTGCTATGCGCCTCCAATTGGACAATAAAAAGTCTGACGGACAATGTCACAACGGGATCTGCGGCCATGGCATCGCTTCTATTGCACAGCAATATTTAGCTGACGGATGATCCACTGCCCTGCGTCGACGGGAGTCACAAATGCTGAGCCTGTCTTATACGGCAAGAATATCTCTTGCCACGGGTGCCGTGTGCCACCGTCTGCACTGCGCACAACATAGATAAAGCAACTATTTCCGTCTATGCCCGCTACGCGCCTACAAATGGATTATAAAAGTGATGACGGACAAAGACAAAACGGGATTTGCTGCCTTGGCATCGCTTCTAGTGCACGGAAATATGTAGCCGACGGATGATCCGCTGCTCTCCGTCGACGGGAGTCACAATGACGGAGCCTGTCTTGTACGGCAAGAATATCTCTTGCCACGGGTGCCGTGTGCCACCGTCTGCCCTGCGCACAACATGGATGAAGCAACTATTTCCGTCTATGCCCGCTACGCGCCTCCAAATGGACTATAAAAAGGATGACGGACAATGACAAAACGGAATTTGCTGCCTTGGCATCGCTTCTAGAGCACGGCAATATCTAGCCGACGGATGATCCACTGCCCTGCGTCGACGGGAGTCACAAATGCTGAGCCTGTCTCATACGGCAAGAATATCTCTTGCCTCGGGTGCCTTGTGCCACCGTCTGCACTGCGCACAACATGGATAAAGCAACTATTTCCGTCTATGCCTGCTACGCGCCACCAAATGGACTATAAAAAGTATGACGGACAATGACAAAACGGGATTTGCTGCCTTGGCATCGCTTCTAGAGCACGGCAATATCTAGCCGACGGAGGAGCCACTGCCCTGCGTCGACGGGATTCAAAACGGCTGAACCTGTCTAATACGTCACGAATATAGCTTGCCACGGGTGTCGTGTGTGCCATCGTCTGCACTGCGCAGAACTTGGATAAAGCAACTATTTCCTTCGGCGCCCGCTACGCGCTTCCAAATAGATTATAAAAAGCCTGACGGACAATCACAAAATGGGACTTGCTGCATTGGTACCGCTTCTAGTGCACACCAATATTTACTTGACGGATGATCAACTGCCCCGCGTCGAAGGGAGTCACAACGGCTGAGCCTGTCTGATAAGGCAGGAAAATCGCTTGCCACAGGTGCCACGTATGCCATCATCTGCACTATGCACAACATAGATAAAGCAACTATTTCCATCGCCGCACGCTATGCGCCTCCAAATGGACAATAAAAAGGCTGACGGACAATGACAAAACGGGATTTGTGGCCTTGGCATCGCTCCGAATGCACAGCAATATTTAGCTGACGGATGATCCGCTGTCCTGCATCGACGGGAGTCACAACGGCTGAGCCTGTCTGATAGGGCTAAAAAATCGCTTGCCACGGGTGCCATGTATGCCATCATCCGCACTATGCACAACAAGGATAAAGCAACTATTTCCGTCGCCACCCGCTATGCGCCTCCAAATGGACTATAAAAAGGCCGACGGACAATGTCAAAACGGTATCTGCGGCCATGGCATCGCATCGAATGCACAGCAATGTTATCACTGTTTAGCTGAGGTAGGAGCCACTGCCCTGCGTCGAAGGGAATCACAACGGCTGAGCCTGTCTCATACGGCAGGAAAATCTCTTGCCAGGGGTGCCACGTATTCAATCATCTGCACTATGCACAACATGAATAAAGCAATTACTTCCGTCGCCGCCCGCTATGCGCCTCCAATTGGACAATAAAAAGGCTGACGGACAATGACAAAAGAGGATCTGTGACCTTGGCATCGCTTCGAACGCACAGCAATGTTATCACTGTTTAGCTGAGGAAGGAGCCACTGCACTGCGTCGAAGGGAATCACAACGGCTGAGCCTGTCTGATACGACAGGAAAATCTCTAGCTAGGGGTGCCACGTATTCAATCATCTGCACTATGCACAACATGAATAAAGCAGTTACTTCCGTCGCCGCCCGTTATGCGCCTCCAATTGGAGAATAAAAAGGCTGACGGACAATGACAAAACAGGATTTGTGACCTTGGCATCGCTTCGAATGCACAGCAATGTTATCACTGTTTAGCTGAGGGAGGAGCCACTGCCCTGCGTCGAAGGGAATCACAACGGCTGAGCCTGTCTCATACGGCAGGAAAATCTCTTGCCAGGGGTGCCAAGTATTCTATCATCTGCACTATGCACAACATGAATAAAGCAATTACTTCCGTCGCCGCCCGTTATGCGCCTCCAATTGGACAATAAAAAGGCTGACAGACAATGACAAAAGAGGATTTGTGACCTTGGCATCGCTTCGAATGCACCGCAATGTTATCACTGTTTAGCTGAGGGAGGAGCTACTGCCCTGCGTCGAAGGGAATCACAACGGCTGAGCCTGTCTCATACGGCAGGAAACTCTCTTGCCAGGGGTGCCACGTATTACATCATCTGCACTGCGCACAACATGGATAAAGCAACTATTTCCGTCCATGCCCGCTACGCGCCTCCAAATGGACTATAGAAAGGATGACGGACAATGACAAAATGGGATTTGCTGCCTTGGCATCGCTTCTAGTGCACGGAAATATCTAGCCGACGGATGATCCACTGTCCTGCGTCGACGGGAGTCACAACGACTGAGCCTGTCTTATACGGCAAGAATATCTCTTGCCACGGGTGCCGTGTGCCACCGTCTGCACTGCGCACAACATAGATAAAGCAACTATTTCCCTCTATGCCTGCTACGCGCCTCCAAATGGACTATAAAAAGGATGACGGACAATGACAAAACGGGATTTGCTGCCTTGGCATCGCTTCTAGTGCACGGCAATATCTAGCCGACGGATGATCCACTGCCCTGCGTCGACGGGAGTCACAACGGCTGTGCCTGTCTTATGCGGCAAGAAAATCACTTGCCACGGGTGCCATGTATGCCATCGTCTGCATTGCGCACAACTTAGATTAAGCAACTATTTCCGTCGCCGTCCGCAACGCGCTTCCAATGGACTATAAAAAGCCTTACGGACAATGACAAAACGGGATTTTCGGCATATGCATCAATTCTAGCGCACGGCAATATTTCGCTGACGGGTGATCCTCTGCCCTGCGTCAGTGGGAGTCACAACGGCTGAGACTGTCTGATATACGGCAGGAATATCGCTTGCCGCGGGTGCCACGTATCCCATCATCTGCACTATGCAAAACATAGGTAAAGCAACTACTTCCGTCGCCGCCCGCAATGCGCCTCCAAATGGACTATAACAAAACGGGATTTGCGGCCTTGACATCGCTTTGAATGCCCAACAGTATTATCACTGTTTAGCTGATGGAGGAGCCACTGCCCTGCGTCGAAGGGATTCAAAACGGCTGAACCTGTCTAATACGTAACGAATATCGCTTGCCACGGGTGCCGTGTGTGCCATCGTCTGCACTGCGCACATCTTGGATAAAGCAACTATTTCCTTCGGCGCCCGCTACGCGCTTCGAAATATATATTATAAAAAGCCTGACGGACAATGACAAAATGGGACTTGCTGCATTGGTACCGCTTCTAGTGCACGGCAATATCTAGCCGACGGATGATCAACTGCTCCGCGTCGACGGGAGTCACAACGGCTGAGCCTGTCTGATACGGCAGGAAAATCGCTTGCCACAGGTGCCACGTATGCCGTCATCTGCACTATGCACAACATAGATAGCGCAACTATTTCCATCGCCGCACGCTATGCCCGTCCAAATGGACAATAAAAAGGCTGACGGACAATGACAAAACGGGATTTGTGGCATTGGCATCGCTCCGAATGCACAGCAATATTATCACTGTTCAGCTGACGGAGGAGCCACTGCCCTGCGTCGAAGGGAATCACAACGGCTAAGCCTGTCTGATACGGCAGAAAAATCTCTTGCTAGGGGTGCCACGTATTCCATCATCTGCACTATGCACATCATGAGTAAAGCAACTACTGCCGTCGCCGCCCGCTATGCGCCTCCAATTGGACAATAAAAAGGCTGACGGACAATGACAAAACGGGATTTGCTGCCTTGGCATCGCTTCTAGTGCACGGCAATATCTAGCCGACGGATGATCCACTGCCCTGCGTCGACGGGAGTCACAACGGCTGAGCCTGTCTTATACGGCAAGAATATCTCTTGCCACGGGTGCCGTGTGCCACCGTCTGCACTGCGCACAACATGGATAAAGCAACTCTTTCCGTCTATGCCCGCTACACACCTCCAATTGGACTATAAAAACGATGACGGACAATGACAAAACGGGATTTGCTGCCTTGGCATCGCTTCTAGTGCACGGCAATATCTAGCCGACGGATGATCCACTGCCCTGGGTCGACGGGAATCACAACGGGTGAGCCTGTCTGAACGGCAGGAAAATCTCTTTCCAGGGGTGCCACGTATTCCATCATCCGCACTATGCACAACATGAATAAAGCAACTACTTCCATCGCCCCCGCTATGCGCCTCCAATTGGACAATAAAAAGGTTGACGCACAATGTCAAAACGGGATCTGCGGCCAAGGCATCGCTTCGAATGCACGGCAATATTTAGCTGACGGATGATCCACTTCCCTGCGTCAGCGGGAGTCACAACGGCTGAGACTGTCTGATACGGCAGGAATATCGCTTGCCGCTGGTGCCACGTATCCCATCATCTGCACTATGCAAAACATAGGTGAAGCAACTACTTCCGTCGCCGCCCGCAATGCGCCTCCAAATGGACTATAACAAAACGGTATTTGCGGCCTTGACATCGCTTTGAATGCCCAACAATATTATCACTGTTTAGCTGACGGAGGAGCCACTGCCCTAAGTCGACGGGATTCAAAACGGCTGACCCTGTCTAATACGTCAGGAATATCGCTTGCCACGGGTGCCGTATGTGCCATCGTCTGCACTGCGCAGAACTTGGATAAAGCAACTATTTCCTTCGGTGCCCGCTACGCGCTTCCAAATAGATTATAAAAAGCCTGACGGACAATGACAAAATTGGACTTGCTGCCTAGGCAGCGCTTCTAGTGCACACCAATATTTAGCTGACGGATGATCAACTGCCCCGCGTCGACGGGAGTCACAACGGCTGAGCCTGTCTGATACGGCAGGAAAATCGCTTGCCACAGGTGCCACGTATGCCATCATCTGCACTATACAAAACATAGATAAAGCAACTATTTCCATCGCCGCACGCTATGCGCCTCCAAATGGACAATAAAAAGGCTGACGGACAATGACAAAACGGCATTTGTAGCCTTGGCATCGCTCCGAATGCACAGCAATATTTAGCTGACGGATGATCCGCTGCCCTGCGTCGACGGGAGTCACAACGGCTGAGCCTGTCTGATAGGGCTAAAAAATCGCTTGCCTCGGGTGCCATGTATGCCATCATCCGCACAATGCACAACAAGGATAAATCAACTATTTCCTTCGCCGCCCGCTATGCGCCTCCAAATGGAATATAAAAAGGCTGACGGACAATGACAAAACGGCATTTGTGGCCTTGGCATCGCTTCGAATGCACAGCAATGTTATCACTGTTTAGCTGAAGGAGGAGCCACTGCCCTGCGCCGAAGGGAATCACAACAGCTGAGCCTGTCTCATACGGCAGGAAAATTTCTTGCCAAGGGTGCCACGTATTCCATCATCTGCACTATGCACAACATGAATAAAGCAATTACTTCCGTCGCCGCCCGCTATGCGCCTCCAATTGGACAATAAAAAGGCTGACGGACAATGACAAAACAGGATTTGTGGCCATGGCATCGCTTCGAATGCACAGCAATATTGTCACTGTTTAGCTGACGGAGGAGCCACTGCCCTGCGTCGAAGGGAATCACAACGGCTGAGGCTTTCTGATACGGCAGGAAAATCTGTTGCTAGGGGTGCTACGTATTCCATCATCTGCACTATGCACAACATGAATAAAGCAACTATTTCCGTCGCCGCCCGCTATGCGTCTCCAATTTGACAATAAAAAGGCTGACGGACAATGATAAAACGGGATTTGCTGCCTTGGAATCGCTTCTAGTGCACGGCAATATCTAGCCGACGGATGATCCGCTGCCCTGCGTCGACGGGAGTCACAACGGCTGAGCATGTCTGATACGGCAGGAAAATCTCTTGCCAGGGGTGCCACGTATTCCATCATCCGCACTATGCACAACATGAATAAAGCAACTACTTCCGTCGCTACCCGCTATGCGCCTCCAATTGGACAATAAAAAGGCTGACGGACAATGTCAAAACGGGATCTACGGCCATGGCATCGCTTCGAATGCACTGCAATATTTAGCTGACGGATGATCCGCTGCCCTACGTCGACGGCAGACACAACGGCTGAGCATGTCTGATACGGCAGGAAAATCTCTTGCCAGGGGTGCCACGTATTCCATCATCCGCAGTATGCACAACATGAATAAAGCAACTACTTCCGTCGCCCCCGCTATGCGCCTCCAATTGCACAATAAAAAGGCTGACGGACAATGTCAAAACGTTATCTGCGGCCATGGCATCGCTTCGAATGCACTGCAATATTTAGCTGACGGATGATCCGCTGCCCTACGTCGACGGCAGACACAACGGCTGGGCATGTCTGATACGGCAGGAAAATCTCTTGCCAGGGGTGCCACGTATTCCATCATCCGCACTATGCACAACATGAATAAAGCAACTACTTCCGTCGCCACCCGCTATGCGCCTCCAATTGGACAATAAAAAGGCTGACGGACAATGTCAAAACCGGATCTGCGGCCATGGCATCGCTTCGAATGCACAGCAATATTTAGCTGACGGATGATCCGCTGCCCTGCGTCGACGGCAGTCACAACGGCTGAGCATGTCTGATACGGCAGGAAAATCTCTTGCCAGGGGTGCCACGTATTCCATCATCCGCACTATGCACAACATGAATAAAGCAACTACTTCCGTCGCCGCCCGCTATGCGCCTCCAATTGGACAATAAAAAGGCTGACGGACAATGTCAAAACCGGATCTGCGGCCATGGCATCGCTTCGAATGCACAGCAATATTTAGCTGACGTATGATCCACTGCCCTGCGTCGACGGGAGTCACAACGGCTGAGCATGTCTGATACGGCAGGAAAATCTCTTGCCAGGGGTGCCACGTATTCCATCATCCGCACTATGCACAACATGAATAAAGCAACTACTTCCGTCGCCACCCGCTATGCGCCTCCAATTGGACAATAAAAAGGCTGACGGACAATGTCAAAACCGGATCTGCGGCCATGGCATCGCTTCGAATGCACAGCAATATTTAGCTGACGGATGATCCGCTGCCCTGCGTCGACGGCAGTCACAACGGTTGAGCATGTCTGATACGGCAGGCAAATCTCTTCCCAGGGGTGCCACGTATTCCATCATCCGCACAACTTGGATAAAGCAACTATTTCCGTCTATGCCCGCTACGCGCCTCCAAATGGACTATAAAAAAGATGACGGACAATGACAAAACGGGATTTGCTGCCTTGGCATCGCTTCTAGTGCACGGCAATATCTAGCCGACGGATGATCCATTGCCCTGCGTCGACGGGAGTCGCAACGGCTGAGCCTGCCTTATACGGCAGGAACATCTTTTGCCGCGGCTGCCGTGTGCCGTCTGCACTGCGCACAACTTGGATAAAACAAACATTTCCTATATACGCCGCCCTCTACGCGCCTCCAAATGGACTATAAAAAGGCTGACGGACAATGAAAAAACGGCATTTGCTGCCTTGGCATCGCTTTTAGCGCACGGCAATATCTAGCCGACGGATGATCCACTGCCCCGCGTCGACGGTAGTCACAACGGCTGAGTCTGTCTTGTATACGGCAGGAATATCTCTTGCCACGGGTGCCGTGTGCCACCGTCTGCACTGCGCACAACTTGGATAAAGCAACTATTTCCTACGCCGCCCTCTACGCGCCTCCAAATGGACTATAAAAAGGATGACGGACAATGACAAAACGGGATTTGCTACCTTGGCATCGCTTTTATTACACGACAATATCTAGCCGACGGATGATCCACTGCCCTGCTTCGACGGGAATCACAACGGCTGAGCCTGCCTGATACGGAAGGAATATCGCTTGCTACGGGTGCCGTGTTTGCGATCGTCTGCGCTGCGCACAACTTGGATAAAGCAGCTATTTCCGTCGCCGCCCGCTACGCGCCTCCAAATGGACTATAGAAAGGCTGACGGACAATGTCAAAACGGGATTTGCGTCCATGGCATCGCTTCAAATGCACAACAATATTATCAGTGTTTAGCTGATGGAGGAGCCACTGCACTGCGTCGATGGGAATCACAACGGCTGAGCTTGTCTAATACGGCCGGAAAATCGCTTGCCAGGGGTGCCCTGTGTGCCTTCATCTGCACTCTGCACACCATGAATAAAGCAACTACTTCCGTCGGCGCCCGCTATGGGCCTCCAAATGGACTATAAAAAGACTGACGGACAACAACAAAACAGGATTTACGTCCATGGCATCGCTTCGAATGCACAGCAATATTATCACTGTTTAGCTGACGGGGGAGCCACTGCCCTGCGTCGAATGGAATCACAACGGCTGAGCATGTCTGATACGGCAGGAAAATCTCTTGCCAGGGGTGCCACGTATTCCATCATCTGCACTATGCACAACATGAATAAAGCAACTACTTCCGCCGCCGCCCGCTATGCGCCTCCAATTGGACAATAAAAAGGCAGACACAATGAAAAAAAGGAATTTGTGGACATGGCATCGCTTCGAAATAAAAGCTATATTTAGCTGACGGATCATCCGCTGCCCTGCGTCGACGGGAGTCAGAACGGCTGAGCCTGTCTGATAGGGCTAAAAAATCGCTTGCCTCGGGTGCCACGTATTCCATCATCTGTACTATGCACAACATGAATAAAGCAATTACTTCCGTCGCCGCCCGCTGTGCGCCTCCAATTGGACAATAAAAAGGCTGACGGACAATGACAAAACGGGATTTGCTGCCTTGGCATCGCTTCTAGTGCACGTCATTATCTAGCCGACGGATGATCCACTGCCATGCGTCGACGGGAGTCACAACGGCTGAGCCTGTCTTATACGGCAAGAATATCTCTTGCCACGGGTGCCGTGTGCGCCACCGTCTGCACTGCGCACAACTTGGATAAAGCAACTATTTACTTCGCCGCCCTCTATGCGCCTCCAAATGGACTATAAAAAGGATGACGGACAATGACAAAATGGCATTTGTGGCCTTGGCATCGCTTCGTATGCACAGAAATGTAATCACTGTTTAGCTGAGGGAGGAGCCACTGCCCTGCGTCGAAGGGAATCACAACGGCTGAGCCTGTCTCATACGGCAGGAAAATCTCTTGCCGGGGGTGCCACGTATTCCATCATCTGCACTATGCACAACATGAATAAAGCAATTACTTCCGTCGCCCCCGCTATGCGCCTCCAATTGGACAATAAAAAGGCTGACGGACAATGTCAAAACGGGATCTGCGGCCATGGTATCGCTTCGAATGCACAGAAATATTTAGCTGACGGATGATCCGCTGCCCTGCGTCGACGGGGGTCACAACGGCTGAGCATGTCTGATACGGCAGGAAAATCTCTTGCCAGGGGTGCCACGTATTCCATCATCCGCACTATGCACAACATGAATAAAACAACTACTTCCGCCGCCGCCCGCTATGCGCCTCCAATTGGACAATAAAAAGGCAGACACAATGAAAAAAAGGAATTTGTGGACATGGCATCGCTTCGAAATAAAAGCTATATTTAGCTGACGGATCATCCGCTGCCCTGCGTCGACGGGAGTCAGAACAGCTGAGCCTGTCTGATAGGGCTAAAAAATCGCTTGCCTCGGGTGCCACGTATTCCATCATCTGTACTATGCACAACATGAATAAAGCAATTACTTCCGTCGCCGCCCGCTGTGCGCCTCCAATTGGACAATAAAAAGGCTGACGGACAATGACAAAACGGGATTTGCTGCCTTGGCATCGCTTCTAGTGCACGTCATTATCTAGCCGACGGATGATCCACTGCCATGCGTCGACGGGAGTCACAACGGCTGAGCCTGTCTTATACGGCAAGAATATCTCTTGCCACGGGTGCCGTGTGCGCCACCGTCTGCACTGCGCACAACTTGGATAAAGCAACTATTTACTTCGCCGCCCTCTATGCGCCTCCAAATGGACTATAAAAAGGATGACGGACAATGACAAAACGGCATTTGTGGCCTTGGCATCGCTTCGTATGCACAGAAATGTAATCACTGTTTAGCTGAGGGAGGAGCCACTGCCCTGCGTCGAAGGGAATCACAACGGCTGAGCCTGTCTCATACGGCAGGAAAATCTCTTGCCGGGGGTGCCACGTATTCCATCATCTGCACTATGCACAACATGAATAAAGCAATTACTTCCGTCGCCCCCGCTATGCGCCTCCAATTGGACAATAAAAAGGCTGACGGACAATGTCAAAACGGGATCTGCGGCCATGGTATCGCTTCGAATGCACAGAAATATTTAGCTGACGGATGATCCGCTGCCCTGCGTCGACGGGGGTCACAACGGCTGAGCATGTCTGATACGGCAGGAAAATCTCTTGCCAGGGGTGCCACGTATTCCATCATCCGCACTATGCACAACATGAATAAAACAACTACTTCCCTCGCCACCCGCTATGCGCCTCCAAATGGACAATAAAAAGGATGACGGATAATGACAAAACGGCATTTGCTGCCTTGGTATCGCTTCTATTGCACGGCAGTATCTAGCTGACGGATGATCCGCTGCCCTGCGTCGACGGGAGTCACAACGGCTGAGCATGTCTGATACGGCAGGAAAATCTTTTGCCAGGGGTGCCACGCATTCTATCATCCGCACTATGCACAACATGAATAAAGTAACTACTTCCGCCGCCACCCGCTATGCGCCTCCAATTGGACAATAAAAAGGCTGACGGACAATGTCAAAACGGGATCTGCGGCCATGGTATCGCTTCGAATGCACAGCAATATTTAGCTGACGGATGATCCACTGCACTGCGTCGACGGGAGTCACAACGGCTGAGCATGTCTGATAAAGCAGGAAAATCTCTTGCCAGGGGTGCCACGTATTACATCATCCGCACTATGCACAACATGAATAAAGCAACTACTTCCATCGCCCCCGCTATGCGCCTCCAATTGCACAATAAAAAGGCTGACGGACAATGTCAAAACGGGATCTGCGGCCATGGCATCGCTTCGAATGCACTGCAATATTTAGCTGACGGATGATCCGCTGCCCTGCGTCGACGGGAGTCACAACGGCTGAGCATGTCTGATACAGCAGGAAAATCTCTTGCCAGGGGTGCCACGTATTCCATCATCCGCACTATGCACAACATGAATAAAGCAACTACTTCCATCGCCCCCGCTATGCGCCTCCATTTGCACAATAAAAAGGCTGACGGACAATGTCAAAACGGGATCTGCTGCCATGGTATCGCTTCGAATGCACAGCAATATTTAGCTGACGGATGATCCACTGCACTGCGTCGACGGGAGTCACAACGGCTGAGCATGTCTGATACGGCAGGAAAATCTCTTGCCAGGGGTGCCACGTATTCCATCATCTGCACTATGCACAACATGAATAAAGCAACTACTTCCATTGCCCCCGCTATGCGCCTCGAATTGGACAATAAAATGGCTGACGGACAATCAAAAAACAGGATTTGTAGCCGCGACATCGCTTCGTATGCGCAGCAATATTTAGCTGACGGATGATCCGCTGCTCTGCGTCGACGGGTGTCACAATGGCTGAGCCTTTCTGATAGAGCTAAAAAATCGCTTGCCACGGGTGCCACGTATGCCATCATCCGCACTATGCAAAACATGGGTAAAGCAAGTACTTCCGTCTCCGCCTGCTATGCGCCTCGATATGGATAATAAAAAGGCTGACAATGACAGAACAGGATTTGTGGACTTGGCATCGCTCCGAATGCACAGCAATATTATCACTGATTAGCTGAAGGAGGAGCCACTGCCCTGCGTCGAATGGAATCACAACGGCTGAGCATGTCTGATACGGCAGGAAAATCTCTTGCCAGGGGTGGCACGTATGCCATCATCCGCACTATGCAAAACATGGGTAAAGCACTACTTCCGTCGCCGCCCGCAATGCGCCTCCAAAGGGACTATAAAAAGGCTGACGGACAATGAAAAAACAGTATTTCTGGCCATGGCATCGCTTCGAATGCACAGCAATATTTAGCTGACGGAGGAGCCACTGCCCTGCGTCGAAGGGAATCACAACGGCTGAGCCTGTCTGATAAGGCAGGAAAATCTCTTGCCAGGAGTGCCACGTATTCCATCATCTGCACAATGCACAACATGAATAAAGCAACTATTTCCTTCGCCGCCCGCTATGCGCCTCCAATTGGACAATAAAAAGGCTGACGGAAAATGACAAAACGGCATTTGTGGCCTTGGCATCGCTTTTAGTACACGACAATATGTAGCCGACGGATGATCCACTGCCCTGCTTCGACGGGAATCACAACGGCTGAGCCTGCCTGATACGGAAGGAATATCGCTTGCTACGGGTGCCGTGTTTGCGATCGTCTGCGCTGCGCACAACTTGGATAAAGCAGCTATTTCCGTCGCCGCCCGCTACGCGCCTCCAAATGGACTATAGAAAGGCTGACGGACAATGTCAAAACGGGATTTGCGTCCATGGCATCGCTTCAAATGCACAACAATATTATCAGTGTTTAGCTGATGGAGGAGCCACTGCACTGCGTCGATGGGAATCACAACGGCTGAGCTTGTCTAATACGGCCGGAAAATCGCTTGCCATGGGTGCCCTGTGTGCCTTCATCTGCACTCTGCACACCATGAATAAAGCAACTACTTCCGTCGGCGCCCGCTATGGGCCTCCAAATGGACTATAAAAAGACTGACGGACAACAACAAAACAGGATTTACGTCCATGGCATCGCTTCGAATGCACAGCAATATTATCACTGTTTAGCTGACGGGGGAGCCACTGCCCTGCGTCGAATGGAATCACAACGGCTGAGCATGTCTGATACGGCAGGAAAATCTCTTGCCAGGGGTGCCACGTATTCCATCATCTGCACTATGCACAACATGAATAAAGCAACTACTTCCGTCGCCGCCCGCTATGCGCCTCCAATTGGACAATAAAAAGGCTGACGGACAATGACAAAACGGGATTTGTGGCCATGGCATCGCTTCGAATGCACAGAAGCTATATTTAGCTGACGGATGATCCGCTGCCCTGCGTCGACGGGAGTCACAACGGCTGAGCATGTCTGATACGGCAGGAAAATCTCTTGCCAGGGGTGCCACGTATTCCATCATCCGCACTATGCACAACATGAATAAAACAACTACTTCCCTCGCCACCCGCTATGCGCCTCCAAATGGACAATAAAAAGGATGACGGATAATGACAAAACGGCATTTGCTGCCTTGGTATCGCTTCTATTGCACGGCAGTATCTAGCTGACGGATGATCCGCTGCCCTGCGTCGACGGGAGTCACAACGGCTGAGCATGTCTGATACGGCAGGAAATTCTTTTGCCAGGGGTGCCACGCATTCTATCATCCGTACTATGCACAACATGAATAAAGTAACTACTTCCGCCGCCACCCGCTATGCGCCTCCAATTGGACAATAAAAAGGCTGACGGACAATGTCAAAACGGGATCTGCGGCCATGGTATCGCTTCGAATGCACAGCAATATTTAGCTGACGGATGATCCACTGCACTGCGTCGACGGGAGTCACAACGGCTGAGCATGTCTGATAAAGCAGGAAAATCTCTTGCCAGGGGTGCCACGTATTACATCATCCGCACTATGCACAACATGAATAAAGCAACTACTTCCATCGCCCCCGCTATGCGCCTCCAATTGCACAATAAAAAGGCTGACGGACAATGTCAAAACGGGATCTGCGGCCATGGCATCGCTTCGAATGCACTGCAATATTTAGCTGACGGATGATCCGCTGCCCTGCGTCGACGGGAGTCACAACGGCTGAGCATGTCTGATACAGCAGGAAAATCTCTTGCCAGGGGTGCCACGTATTCCATCATCCGCACTATGCACAACATGAATAAAGCAACTACTTCCATTGCCCCCGCTATGCGCCTCGAATTGGACAATAAAAAGCTGACGGACAATCAAAAAACAGGATTTGTAGCCGCGACATCGCTTCGTATGCGCAGCAATATTTAGCTGACGGATGATCCGCTGCTCTGCGTCGACGGGTCTCACAATGGCTGAGCCTTTCTGATAGAGCTAAAAAATCGCTTGCCACGGGTGCCACGTATGCCATCATCCGCACTATGCAAAACATGGGTAAAGCAAGTACTTCCGTCTCCGCCTGCTATGCGCCTCGATATGGATAATAAAAAGGCTGACAATGACAAAACAGGATTTGTGGACTTGGCATCGCTCCGAATGCACAGCAATATTATCACTGATTAGCTGAAGGAGGAGCCACTGCCCTGCGTCGAATGGAATAACAACGGCTGAGCATGTCTGATACGGCAGGAAAATCTCTTGCCAGGGGTGCCACGTATGCCATCATCCGCACTATGCAAAACATGGGTAAAGCAACTACTTCCGTCGCCGCCCGCAATGCGCCTCCAAAGGGACTATAAAAAGGCTGACGGACAATGAAAAAACAGTATTTCTGGCCATGGCATCGCTTCGAATGCACAGCAATATTTAGCTGACGGAGGAGCCACTGCCCTGCGTCGAAGGGAATCACAACGGCTGAGCCTGTCTGATAAGGCAGGAAAATCTCTTGCCAGGAGTGCCACGTATTCCATCATCTGCACTATGCACAACATGAATAAAGCAACTATTTCCTACGCCGCCCGCTATGCGCCTCCAATTGGACAATAAAAAGGCTGACGGAAAATGACAAAACGGCATTTGTGGCCTTGGCATCGCTTTTAGTACACGACAATATCTAGCCGACGGATGATCCACTGCCCTGCTTCGACGGGAATCACAACGGCTGAGCCTGCCTGATACGGAAGGAATATCGCTTGCTACGGGTGCCGTGTTTGCGATTGTCTGCGCTGCGCACAACTTGGATAAAGCAGCTATTTCCGTCGCCGCCCGCTACGCGCCTCCAAATGGACTATAAAAAGGCTGACGGACAATGTCAAAACGGGATTTGCGTCCATGGCATCGCTTCAAATGCACAACAATATTATCAGTGTTTAGCTGATGGAGGAGCCACTGCACTGCGTCGATGGGAATCACAACAGCTGAGCTTGTCTAATACGGCCGGAAAATCGCTTGCCAGGGGTGCCCTGTGTGCCTTCATCTGCACTCTGCACACCATGAATAAAGCAACTACTTCCGTCGGCGCCCGCTATAGGCCTCCAAATGGACTATAAAAAGACGGACGGACAACAACAAAACAGGAATTACGTTCATGGCATCGCTTCGAATGCACAGCAATATTATCACTGTTTAGCTGACGGGGGAGCCATTGCCCTGCGTCGAATGGAATCACAACGGCTGAGCATGTCTGATACGGCAGGAAAATCTCTTGCCAGGGGTGCCACGTATTCCATCATCTGCACTATGCACAACATGAATAAAGCAACTACTTCCGTCGCCGCCCGCTATGCGCCTCCAATTGGACAATAAAAAGGCTGACGAACAATGACAAAACGGGATTTGCTGCCTTGGCATCGCTTCTAGTGCACGGCAATATCTAGCCGACGGATGATCCACTGCCCTGCGTCGACGGGAGTCACAACGGCTGAGCATGTCTGATACGGCAGGAAAATCTCTTGCCAGGGGTGCCACGTATTCCATCATCCGCACTATGCACAACATGAATAAAGCAACAACATCCATCGCCACCCGCTATGCGCCTCCAATTGGACAATAAAAAGGCTGACGGACAATGTCAAAACGGGATCTGCGACCATGGTATCGCTTCGAATGCACAGAAATATTTAGCTGACGGATGACTCGCTGCCCTGCGTCGACGGGAGTCACAACGGCTGAGCATGCCTGATACGGCAGGAAAATCTCTTGCCAGGGGTGCCACGTATTCCATCATCCGCACTATGCACAACATGAATAAAACAACTACTTCCCTCGCCACCCGCTATGCGCCTCCAAATGGACAATAAAAAGGATGACGGACAATGACAAAACGGCATTTGCTGCCTTGGTATCGCTTCTATTGCACGGCAGTATCTAGCTGACGGATGATCCGCTGCCCTGCGTCGACGGGAGTCACAACGGCTGAGCATGTCTGATACGGCAGGAAAATCTCTTGCCAGGGGTGCCACGTATTCCATCATTCGCACTATGCACAACATGAATAAAGCAACTACTTCCGTCGCCACCCGCTATGCGCCTCCAATTGGACAATAAAAAGGCTGACGGACAATGTCAAAACGGGATCTGCGGCCATGGCATCGCTTCGAATGCACTGCAATATTTAGGTGACGGATGATCCGCTGCCCTACGTCGACGGCAGACACAACGGCTGAGCATGTCTGATACGGCAGGAAAATCTCTTGCCAGGGGTGCCACGTATTCCATCATCCGCACTATGCACAACATGAATAAAGCAACTACTTCCGTCGCCCCCGCTATGCGCCTCCAATTGCACAATAAAAAGGCTGACGGACAATGTCAAAACGGGATCTGCGGCCATGGCATCGCTTTGAATGCACTGCAATATTTAGCTGACGGATAATCCGCTGCCCTACGTCGACGGCAGACACAACGGCTGAGCATGTCTGATACGGCAGGAAAATCTCTTGCCAGGGGTGCCACGTATTCCATCATCCGCACTATGCACAACACGAATAAAGCAACTACTTCCGTCGCCCCCGCTAAGCGCCTCCAATTGGACAATAAAAAGGCTGAAGGACAATGTCAAAACGGGATCTGCGGCCATGGCATCGCTTCGAATGCACTGCAATATTTAGCTGACGGATGATCCGCTGCCCTACGTCGACGGCAGACACAACGGCTGGGCATGTTTGATACGGCAGGAAAATCTCTTGCCAGGGGTGCCACGTATCCCATCCTCCGCACTATGCACAACATGAATAAAGCAACTACTTCCGTCTCCACCCGCTATGCGCCTCCAATTGCACAATAAAAAGGCTGACGGACAATGTCAAAACGGGATCTGCGGCCATGGCATCGCTTTGAATGCACTGCAATATTTAGCTGACGGATGATCCGCTGCCCTACGTCGACGGCAGACACAACGGCTGAGCATGTCTGATACGGCAGGAAAATCTCTTGCCAGGGGTGCCACGTATTCCATCATCCGCACTATGCACAACACGAATAAAGCAACTACTTCCGTCGCCCCCGCTAAGCGCCTCCAATTGGACAATAAAAAGGCTGAAGGACAATGTCAAAACGGGATCTGCGGCCATGGCATCGCTTCGAATGCACTGCAATATTTAGCTGACGGATGATCCGCTGCCCTACGTCGACGGCAGACACAACGGCTGGGCATGTTTGATACGGCAGGAAAATCTCTTGCCAGGGGTGCCACGTATTCCATCCTCCGCACTATGCACAACATGAATAAAGCAACTACTTCCGTCGCCACCCGCTATGCGCCTCCAATTGGACAATAAAAAGGCTGACGGACAATGTCAAAACCGGATCTGCGGCCATGGCATCGCTTCGAATGCACAGCAATATTTAGCTGACGTATGATCCACTGCCCTACGTCGACGGGAGTCACAACGGCTGAGCATGTATGATACGGCAGGAAAATCTCTTGCCAGGGGTGCCACGTATTCCATCCTCCGCACTATGCACAACATGAATAAAGCAACTACTTCCGTCGCCACCCGCTATGCGCCTCCAATTGGACAATAAAAAGGCTGACGGACAATGTCAAAACCGGATCTGCGGCCATGGCATCGCTTCGAATGCACAGCAATATTTAGCTGACGTATGATCCACTGCCCTGCGTCGACGGGAGTCACAACGGCTGAGCATGTATGATACGGCAGGAAAATCTCTTGCCAGGGGTGCCACGTATTCCATCATCCGCACTATGCACAACATGAATAAAGCAACTACTTCCGTCGCCACCCGCTATGCGCCTCCAATTGGACAATAAAAAGGCTGACGGACAATGTCAAAACCGGATCTGCGGCCATGGCATCGATTCGAATGCACAGCAATATTTAGCTGACGTATGATCCACTGCCCTGCGTCGACGGGAGTCACAACGGCTGAGCATGTATGATACGGCAGGAAAATCTCTTGCCAGGGGTGCCACGTATTCCATCCTCCGCACTATGCACAACATGAATAAAGCAACTACTTCCGTCGCCCCCGCTATGCGCCTCCAATTGGACAATAAAAAGGCTGACGGACAATGTCAAAACGGGATCTGCGGCCATGGCATCGCTTCGAATGCACTGCAATATTTAGCTGACGGATGATCCGCTGCCCTACGTCGACGGCAGACACAACGGCTGGGCATGTCTGATACGGCAGGAAAATCTCTTGCCAGGGGTGCCACGTATTCCATCCTCCGCACTATGCACAACATGAATAAAGCAACTACTTCCGTCGCCACCCGCTATGCACCTCCAATTGGACAATAAAAAGGCTAACGGACAATGTCAAAACGGGATCTGCGGCCATGGTATCGCTTCGAATGCACAGCAATATATAGCTGACGTATGATCCACTGCCCTGCGTCGACGGGAGTCACAACGGCCGAGCATGTCTGATACGGCAGGAAAATCTCTTGCGAGGTGTGCCACGTATTCCATCATCCGCACTATGCACAACATGAATAAATCAACTACTTCCGTCCCACCCGCTATGCGCCTCCAATTGGACAATAAAAAGGCTGACGGACAATGTCAAAACCGGATCTGCGGCCATGGCATCGCTTCGAATGCACAGCAATATTTAGCTGACGGATGATCCGCTGCCCTGCGTCGACGGCAGTCACAACGGTTGAGCATGTCTGATACGGCAGGCAAATCTCTTCCCACGGGTGCCACGTATTCCATCATCCGCACAACTTGTATAAAGCAACTATTTCCGTCTATGCCCGCTACGCGCCTCCAAATGGACTATAAAAAAGATGACGGACAATGACAAAACGGGATTTGCTGCCTTGGCATCGCTTCTAGTGCACGACAATATTTAGCCGACGGATGATCCACTGCCCTGCGTCAACGGGGATTACAACGGCTGAGCCTGTCTTATACGGCAAGAATATCTCTTGCCACGGGTGCCGTGTGCGCCACCGTCTGCACTGCGCACAACTTAGATAAAGCAACTATTTCCTTCTATGCCCGCTACGCGCCTCCAAATGGACTATAGTAAGGATGACGGACAATGACAAAACGGGATTTGCTGCCTTGGCATCGCTTCTAGTGCAGGGCAATATCTAGCCGACGGATGATCCACTGCCCTGCGTCGACGGGAGTCGCAACGGCTGAGCCTGCCTTATACGGCAGGAACATCTTTTGCCGCGGGTGCCGTGTGCCGTCTGCACTGCGCCTCCAAAGGGACTATAAAAAGGCTGACGGACAATGAAAAAACAGTATTTCTGGCCATGGCATCGCTTCGAATGCACAGCAATATTTAGCTGACGGAGGAGCCACTGCCCTGCGTCGAAGGGAATCACAACGGCTGAGCCTGTCTGATAAGGCAGGAAAATCTCTTGCCAGGAGTGCCACGTATTCCATCATCTGCACTATGCACAACATGAATAAAGCAACTATTTCCTACGCCGCCCTCTACGCGCCTCCAAATGGACTATAAAAAGTATGACGGACAGTGACAAAACGGGATTTGCTACCTTGGCATCGCTTTTAGTACACGACAATATCTAGCCGACGGATGATCCACTGCCCTGCTTCGACGGGAATCACAACGGCTGAGCCTGCCTGATACGGAAGGAATATCGCTTGCTACGGGTGCCGTGTTTGCGATCGTCTGCGCTGCGCACAACTTGGATAAAGCAGCTATTTCCGTCGCCGCCCGCTACGCGCCTCCAAATGGACTATAGAAAGGCTGACGGACAATGTCAAAACGGGATTTGCGTCCATGGCATCGCTTCAAATGCACAACAATATTATCAGTGTTTAGCTGATGGAGGAGCCACTGCACTGCGTCGATGGGAATCACAACGGCTGAGCTTGTCTAATACGGCCGGAAAATCGCTTGCCAGGGGTGCCCTGTGTGCCTTCATCTGCACTCTGCACACCATGAATAAAGCAACTACTTCCGTCGGCGCCCGCTATGGGCCTCCAAATGGACTATAAAAAGACTGACGGACAACAACAAAACAGGATTTACGTCCATGGCATCGCTTCGAATGCACAGCAATATTATCACTGTTTAGCTGACGGGGGAGCCACTGCCCTGCGTCGAATGGAATCACAACGGCTGAGCATGTCTGATACGGCAGGAAAATCTCTTGCCAGGGGTGCCACGTATTCCATCATCTGCACTATGCACAACATGAATAAAGCAACTACTTCCGCCGCCGCCCGCTATGCGCCTCCAATTGGACAATAAAAAGGCAGACACAATGAAAAAAAAGAATTTGTGGACATGGCATCGCTTCGAATTAAAAGCTATATTTAGCTGACGGATCATCCGCTGCCCTGCGTCGACGGGAGTCACAACGGCTGAGCCTGTCTGATAGGGCTAAAAAATCGCTTGCCTCGGGTGCCACGTATTCCATCATCTGCACTATGCACAACATGAATAAAGCAATTACTTCCGTCGCCGCCCGCTATGCGCCTCCAATTGGACAATAAAAAGGCTGACGGACAATGACAAAACGGGATTTGCTGCCTTGGCATCGCTTCTAGTGCACGTCATTATCTAGCCGACGGATGATCCACTGCCATGCGTCGACGGGAGTCACAACGGCTGAGCCTGTCTTATACGGCAAGGATATCTCTTGCCACGGGTGCCGTGTGCGCCACCGTCTGCACTGCGCACAACTTGGATAAAGCAACTATTTACTTCGCCGCCCTCTATGCGCCTCCAAATGGACTATAAAAAGGATGACGGACAATGACAAAACGGCATTTGTGGCCTTGGCATCGCTTCGTATGCACAGAAATGTAATCACTGTTTAGCTGAGGGAGGAGCCACTGCCCTGCGTCGAAGGGAATCACAACGGCTGAGCCTGTCTCATACGGCAGGAAAATCTCTTGCCGGGGGTGCCACGTATTCCATCATCTGCACTATGCACAACATGAATAAAGCAATTACTTCCGTCGCCCCCGCTATGCGCCTCCAATTGGACAATAAAAAGGCTGACGGACAATGTCAAAACGGGATCTGCGGCCATGGTATCGCTTCGAATGCACAGAAATATTTAGCTGACGGATGATCCGCTGCCCTGCGTCGACGGGAGTCACAACGGCTGAGCATGTCTGATACGGCAGGAAAATCTCTTGCCAGGGGTGCCACGTATTCCATCATCCGCACTATGCACAACATGAATAAAACAACTACTTCCCTCGCCACCCGCTATGCGCCTCCAAATGGACAATAAAAAGGATGACGGATAATGACAAAACGGCATTTGCTGCCTTGGTATCGCTTCTATTGCACGGCAGTATCTAGCTGACGGATGATCCGCTGCCCTGCGTCGACGGGAGTCACAACGGCTGAGCATGTCTGATACGGCAGGAAAATCTTTTGCCAGGGGTGCCACGCATTCTATCATCCGCACTATGCACAACATGAATAAAGTAACTACTTCCGCCGCCACCCGCTATGCGCCTCCAATTGGACAATAAAAAGGCTGACGGACAATGTCAAAACGGGATCTGCGGCCATGGTATCGCTTCGAATGCACAGCAATATTTAGCTGACGGATGATCCGCTGCCCTGCGTCGACGGGAGTCACAACGGCTGAGCATGTCTGATACGGCAGGAAAATCTCTTGCCAGGGGTGCCACGTATTCCATCATCCGCACTATGCACAACATGAATAAAACAACTACTTCCCTCGCCACCCGCTATGCGCCTCCAAATGGACAATAAAAAGGATGACGGATAATGACAAAACGGCATTTGCTGCCTTGGTATCGCTTCTATTGCACGGCAGTATCTAGCTGACGGATGATCCGCTGCCCTGCGTCGACGGGAGTCACAACGGCTGAGCATGTCTGATACGGCAGGAAAATCTTTTGCCAGGGGTGCCACGCATTCTATCATCCGCACTATGCACAACATGAATAAAGTAACTACTTCCGCCGCCACCCGCTATGCGCCTCCAATTGGACAATAAAAAGGCTGACGGACAATGTCAAAACGGGATCTGCGGCCATGGTATCGCTTCGAATGCACAGCAATATTTAGCTGACGGATGATCCGCTGCCCTGCGTCGAAGGGAGTCACAACGGCTGAGCATGGCTGATACGGCAGGAAAATCTCTTGCCAGGGGTGCCACGTATTCCATCATCCGCACTATGCACAACATGAATAAAACAACTACTTCCCTCGCCACCCGCTATGCGCCTCCAAATGGACAATAAAAAGGATGACGGATAATGACAAAACGGCATTTGCTGCCTTGGTATCGCTTCTATTGCACGGCAGTATCTAGCTGACGGATGATCCGCTGCCCTGCGTCGACGGGAGTCACAACGGCTGAGCATGTCTGATACGGCAGGAAAATCTTTTGCCAGGGGTGCCACGCATTCTATCATCCGCACTATGCACAACATGAATAAAGTAACTACTTCCGCCGCCACCCGCTATGCGCCTCCAATTGGACAATAAAAAGGCTGACGGACAATGTCAAAACGGGATCTGCGGCCATGGTATCGCTTCGAATGCACAGCAATATTTAGCTGACGGATGATCCACTGCCCTGAGTCGACGGGAGTCACAACGGCTGAGCATGTCTGATACAGCAGGAAAATCTCTTGCCAGGGGTGCCACGTATTCCATCATCTGCACTATGCACAACATGAATAAAGCAATTACTTCCGTCGCCCCCGCTATGCGCCTCCAATTGGACAATAAAAAGGCTGACGGACAATGTCAAAACGGGATCTGCTGCCATGGTATCGCTTCGAATGCACAGCAATATTTAGCTGACGGATGATCCACTGCACTGCGTCGACGGGAGTCACAACGGCTGAGCATGTCTGATACGGCAGGAAAATCTCTTGCCAGGGGTGCCACGTATTCCATCATCCGCACTATGCACAACATGAATAAAGCAACTACTTCCCTCGCCACCCCCTATGCGCCTCCAATTGGACAATAAAAAGGCTGACGGACAATGTCAAAATGGGATCTGCTGCCATGGCATCGCTTCGAATGCACTGCAATATTTAGCTGACGGATGATCCGCTGCCCTACGTCGACGGGAGTCACAACGGCTGAGCATGTCTGATACGGCAGGAAAATCTCTTGCCAGGGGTGCCACGTATTCCATCATCCGCACTATGCACAACATGAATAAAGCAATTACTTCCGTCGCCCCCGCTATGCGCCTCCAATTGGACAATAAAAAGGCTGACGGACAATGTCAAAACGGGATCTGCTGCCATGGTATCGCTTCGAATGCACAGCAATATTTAGCTGACGGATGATCCACTGCACTGCGTCGACGGGAGTCACAACGGCTGAGCATGTCTGATACGGCAGGAAAATCTCTTGCCAGGGGTGCCACGTATTCCATCATCCGCACTATGCACAACATGAATAAAGCAACTACTTCCCTCGCCACCCCCTATGCGCCTCCAATTGGACAATAAAAAGGCTGACGGACAATGTCAAAATGGGATCTGCTGCCATGGCATCGCTTCGAATGCACTGCAATATTTAGCTGACGGATGATCCGCTGCCCTACGTCGACGGCAGACACAACGGCTGGGCATGTCTGATACGGCAGGAAAATCTCTTGCCAGGGGTGCCACGTATTCCATCCTCCGCACTATGCACAACATGAATAAAGCAACTACTTCCGTCGCCACCCGCTATGCACCTCCAATTGGACAATAAAAAGGCTAACGGACAATGTCAAAACGGGATCTGCGGCCATGGTATCGCTTCGAATGCACAGCAATATTTAGCTGACGTATGATCCACTGCCCTGCGTCGACGGGAGTCACAACGGCTGAGCATGTATGATACGGCAGGAAAATCTCTTGCCAGGGGTGCCACGTATTCCATCATCCGCACTATGCACAACATGAATAAAGCAACTACTTCCGTCGCCACCCGCTATGCGCCTCCAATTGGACAATAAAAAGGCTGACGGACAATGTCAAAACCGGATCTGCGGCCATGGCATCGCTTCGAATGCACAGCAATATTTAGCTGACGTATGATCCACTGCCCTGCGTCGACGGGAGTCACAACGGCTGAGCATGTCTGATACGGCAGGAAAATCTCTTGCGAGGTGTGCCACGTATTCCATCATCCGCACTATGCACAACATGAATAAATCAACTACTTCCGTCCCACCCGCTATGCGCCTCCAATTGGACAATAAAAAGGCTGACGGACAATGTCAAAACCGGATCTGCGGCCATGGCATCGCTTCGAATGCACAGCAATATTTAGCTGACGGATGATCCGCTGCCCTGCGTCGACGGCAGTCACAACGGTTGAGCATGTCTGATACGGCAGGCAAATCTCTTCCCAGGGGTGCCACGTATTCCATCATCCGCACAACTTGGATAAAGCAACTATTTCCGTCTATGCCCGCTACGCGCCTCCAAATGGACTATAAAAAAGATGACGGACAATGACAAAACGGGATTTGCTGCCTTGGCATCGCTTCTAGTGCACGACAATATTTAGCCGACGGATGATCCACTGCCCTGCGTCAACGGGGATTACAACGGCTGAGCCTGTCTTATACGGCAAGAATATCTCTTGCCACGGGTGCCGTGTGCGCCACCGTCTGCACTGCGCACAACTTAGATAAAGCAACTATTTCCTTCTATGCCCGCTACGCGCCTCCAAATGGACTATAGTAAGGATGACGGACAATGACAAAACGGGATTTGCTGCCTTGGCATCGCTTCTAGTGCAGGGCAATATCTAGCCGACGGATGATCCACTGCCCTGCGTCGACGGGAGTCGCAACGGCTGAGCCTGCCTTATACGGCAGGAACATCTTTTGCCGCGGGTGCCGTGTGCCGTCTGCACTGCGCCTCCAAAGGGACTATAAAAAGGCTGACGGACAATGAAAAAACAGTATTTCTGGCCATGGCATCGCTTCGAATGCACAGCAATATTTAGCTGACGGAGGAGCCACTGCCCTGCGTCGAAGGGAATCACAACGGCTGAGCCTGTCTGATAAGGCAGGAAAATCTCTTGCCAGGAGTGCCACGTATTCCATCATCTGCACTATGCACAACATGAATAAAGCAACTATTTCCTACGCCGCCCTCTACGCGCCTCCAAATGGACTATAAAAAGTATGACGGACAGTGACAAAACGGGATTTGCTACCTTGGCATCGCTTTTAGTACACGACAATATCTAGCCGACGGATGATCCACTGCCCTGCTTCGACGGGAATCACAACGGCTGAGCCTGCCTGATACGGAAGGAATATCGCTTGCTACGGGTGCCGTGTTTGCGATCGTCTGCGCTGCGCACAACTTGGATAAAGCAGCTATTTCCGTCGCCGCCCGCTACGCGCCTCCAAATGGACTATAGAAAGGCTGACGGACAATGTCAAAACGGGATTTGCGTCCATGGCATCGCTTCAAATGCACAACAATATTATCAGTGTTTAGCTGATGGAGGAGCCACTGCACTGCGTCGATGGGAATCACAACGGCTGAGCTTGTCTAATACGGCCGGAAAATCGCTTGCCAGGGGTGCCCTGTGTGCCTTCATCTGCACTCTGCACACCATGAATAAAGCAACTACTTCCGTCGGCGCCCGCTATGGGCCTCCAAATGGACTATAAAAAGACTGACGGACAACAACAAAACAGGATTTACGTCCATGGCATCGCTTCGAATGCACAGCAATATTATCACTGTTTAGCTGACGGGGGAGCCACTGCCCTGCGTCGAATGGAATCACAACGGCTGAGCATGTCTGATACGGCAGGAAAATCTCTTGCCAGGGGTGCCACGTATTCCATCATCTGCACTATGCACAACATGAATAAAGCAACTACTTCCGCCGCCGCCCGCTATGCGCCTCCAATTGGACAATAAAAAGGCAGACACAATGAAAAAAAAGAATTTGTGGACATGGCATCGCTTCGAATTAAAAGCTATATTTAGCTGACGGATCATCCGCTGCCCTGCGTCGACGGGAGTCACAACGGCTGAGCCTGTCTGATAGGGCTAAAAAATCGCTTGCCTCGGGTGCCACGTATTCCATCATCTGCACTATGCACAACATGAATAAAGCAATTACTTCCGTCGCCGCCCGCTATGCGCCTCCAATTGGACAATAAAAAGGCTGACGGACAATGACAAAACGGGATTTGCTGCCTTGGCATCGCTTCTAGTGCACGTCATTATCTAGCCGACGGATGATCCACTGCCATGCGTCGACGGGAGTCACAACGGCTGAGCCTGTCTTATACGGCAAGAATATCTCTTGCCACGGGTGCCGTGTGCGCCACCGTCTGCACTGCGCACAACTTGGATAAAGCAACTATTTACTTCGCCGCCCTCTATGCGCCTCCAAATGGACTATAAAAAGGATGACGGACAATGACAAAACGGCATTTGTGGCCTTGGCATCGCTTCGTATGCACAGAAATGTAATCACTGTTTAGCTGAGGGAGGAGCCACTGCCCTGCGTCGAAGGGAATCACAACGGCTGAGCCTGTCTCATACGGCAGGAAAATCTCTTGCCGGGGGTGCCACGTATTCCATCATCTGCACTATGCACAACATGAATAAAGCAATTACTTCCGTCGCCCCCGCTATGCGCCTCCAATTGGACAATAAAAAGGCTGACGGACAATGTCAAAACGGGATCTGCGGCCATGGTATCGCTTCGAATGCACAGAAATATTTAGCTGACGGATGATCCGCTGCCCTGCGTCGACGGGAGTCACAACGGCTGAGCATGTCTGATACGGCAGGAAAATCTCTTGCCAGGGGTGCCACGTATTCCATCATCCGCACTATGCACAACATGAATAAAACAACTACTTCCCTCGCCACCCGCTATGCGCCTCCAAATGGACAATAAAAAGGATGACGGATAATGACAAAACGGCATTTGCTGCCTTGGTATCGCTTCTATTGCACGGCAGTATCTAGCTGACGGATGATCCGCTGCCCTGCGTCGACGGGAGTCACAACGGCTGAGCATGTCTGATACGGCAGGAAAATCTTTTGCCAGGGGTGCCACGCATTCTATCATCCGCACTATGCACAACATGAATAAAGTAACTACTTCCGCCGCCACCCGCTATGCGCCTCCAATTGGACAATAAAAAGGCTGACGGACAATGTCAAAACGGGATCTGCGGCCATGGTATCGCTTCGAATGCACAGCAATATTTAGCTGACGGATGATCCACTGCCCTGCGTCGACGGGAGTCACAACGGCTGAGCATGTCTGATACGGCAGGAAAATCTCTTGCCAGGGGTGCCACGTATTCCATCATCCGCACTATGCACAACATGAATAAAACAACTACTTCCCTCGCCACCCGCTATGCGCCTCCAAATGGACAATAAAAAGGATGACGGATAATGACAAAACGGCATTTGCTGCCTTGGTATCGCTTCTATTGCACGGCAGTATCTAGCTGACGGATGATCCGCTGCCCTGCGTCGACGGGAGTCACAACGGCTGAGCATGTCTGATACGGCAGGAAAATCTTTTGCCAGGGGTGCCACGCATTCTATCATCCGCACTATGCACAACATGAATAAAGTAACTACTTCCGCCGCCACCCGCTATGCGCCTCCAATTGGACAATAAAAAGGCTGACGGACAATGTCAAAACGGGATCTGCGGCCATGGTATCGCTTCGAATGCACAGCAATATTTAGCTGACGGATGATCCGCTGCCCTGCGTCGACGGGAGTCACAACGGCTGAGCATGGCTGATACGGCAGGAAAATCTCTTGCCAGGGGTGCCACGTATTCCATCATCCGCACTATGCACAACATGAATAAAACAACTACTTCCCTCGCCACCCGCTATGCGCCTCCAAATGGACAATAAAAAGGATGACGGATAATGACAAAACGGCATTTGCTGCCATGGTATCGCTTCTAATGCACGGCAGTATCTAGCTGACGGATGATCCGCTGCCCTGCGTCGACGGCAGTCACAACGGCTGAGCATGTCTGATACGGCAGGCAAATCTCTTCCCAGGGGTGCCACGTATTCCATCATCCGCACTGCGCACAACTTGGATAAAGCAACTCTTTCCGTCTATGCCCGCTACGCGCCTCCAAATCGACTATAAAAAATATGACGGACAATGACAAAATGGGATTTGCTGCCTTGGCATCGCTTCTAGTGCACGACAATATTTAGCTGACGGATGATCCGCTGTCCTGCATCGACGGGAGTCACAACGGCTGAGCCTGTCTGATAGGGCTAAAAAATCGCTTGCCACGGGTGCCATGTATGCCATCATCCGCACTATGCACAACAAGGATAAAGCAACTATTTCCGTCGCCACCCGCTATGCGCCTCCAAATGGACTATAAAAAGGCCGACGGACAATGTCAAAACGGTATCTGCGGCCATGGCATCGCATCGAATGCACAGCAATGTTATCACTGTTTAGCTGAGGGAGGAGCCACTGCCCTGCGTCGAAGGGAATCACAACGGCTGAGCCTGTCTCATACGGCAGGAAAATCTCTTGCCAGGGGTGCCACGTATTCAATCATCTGCACTATGCACAACATGAATAAAGCAATTACTTCCGTCGCCGCCCGCTATGCGCCTCCAATTGGACAATAAAAAGGCTGACGGACAATGACAAAAGAGGATTTGTGACCTTGGCATCGCTTCGAACGCACAGCAATGTTATCACTGTTTAGCTGAGGAAGGAGCCACTGCACTGCGTCGAAGGGAATCACAACGGCTGAGCCTGTCTGATACGACAGGAAAATCTCTAGCTAGGGGTGCCACGTATTCAATCATCTGCACTATGCACAACATGAATAAAGCAGTTACTTCCGTCGCCGCCCGTTATGCGCCTCCAATTGGACAATAAAAAGGCTGACGGACAATGACAAAACAGGATTTGTGACCTTGGCATCGCTTCGAATGCACAGCAATGTTATCACTGTTTAGCTGAGGGAGGAGCCACTGCCCTGCGTCGAAGGGAATCACAACGGCTGAGCCTGTCTCATACGGCAGGAAAATCTCTTGCCAGGGGTTCCAAGTATTCTATCATCTGCACTATGCACAACATGAATAAAGCAATTACTTCCGTCGCCGCCCGTTATGCGCCTCCAATTGGACAATAAAAAGGCTGACGGACAATGACAAAAGAGGATTTGTGACCTTGGCATCGCTTCGAATGCACCGCAATGTTATCACTGTTTAGCTGAGGGAGGAGCCACTGCCCTGCGTCGAAGGGAATCACAACGGCTGAGCCTGTCTCATACGGCAGGAAACTCTCTTGCCAGGGGTGCCACGTATTACATCATCTGCACTGCGCACAACATGGATAAAGCAACTATTTCCGTCCATGCCCGCTACGCGCCTCCAAATGGACTATAGAAAGGATGACGGACAATGACAAAACGGGATTTGCTGCCTTGGCATCGCTTCTTGTGCACGGAAATATCTAGCCGACGGATGATCCACTGTCCTGCGTCGACGGGAGTCACAACGACTGAGCCTGTCTTATACGGCAAGAATATCTCTTGCCACGGGTGCCGTGTGCCACCGTCTGCACTGCGCACAACATAGATAAAGCAACTATTTCCCTCTATGCCCGCTACGCGCCTCCAAATGGACTATAAAAAGGACGACGGACAATGACAAAACGGGATTTGCTGCCTTGGCATCGCTTCTAGTGCACGGCAATATCTAGCCGACGGATGATCCACTGCCCTGCGTCGACGGGAGTCACAACGGCTGTGCCTGTCTTATGCGGCAAGAAAATCGCTTGCCACGGGTGCCATGTATGCCATCGTCTGCATTGCGCACAACTTAGATTAAGCAACTATTTCCGTCGCCGTCCGCAACGCGCTTCCAATGGACTATAAAAAGCCTTACGGACAATGACAAAACGGGATTTTCGGCATTTGCATCAATTCTAGCGCACGGCAATATTTAGCTGACGGGTGATCCTCTGCTCTGCGTCAGTGGGAGTCACAACGGCTGAGACTGTCTGATATACGGCAGGAATATCGCTTGCCGCGGGTGCCACGTATCCCATCATCTGCACTATGCAAAACATAGGTAAAGCAACTACTTCCGTCGCCGCCCGCAATGCGCCTCCAAATGGACTATAACAAAACGGGATTTGCGGCCTTGACATCGCTTTGAATGCCCAACAGTATTATCACTGTTTAGCTGATGGAGGAGCCACTGCCCTGCGTCGACGGGATTCAAAACGGCTGAACCTGTCTAATACGTAACGAATATCGCTTGCCACGGGTGCCGTGTGTGCCATCGTCTGCACTGCGCACATCTTGGATAAAGCAACTATTTCCTTCGGCGCCCGCTACGCGCTTCCAAATATATATTATAAAAAGCCTGACGGACAATGACAAAATGGGACTTGCTGCATTGGTACCGCTTCTAGTGCACGGCAATATCTAGCCGACGGATGATCAACTGCTCCGCGTCGACGGGAGTCACAACGGCTGAGCCTGTCTGATACGGCAGGAAAATCGCTTGCCACAGGTGCCACGTATGCCGTCATCTGCACTATGCACAACATAGATAGCGCAACTATTTCCATCGCCGCACGCTATGCCCGTCCAAATGGACAATAAAAAGGCTGACGGACAATGACAAAACGGGATTTGTGGCATTGGCATCGCTCCGAATGCACAGCAATATTATCACTGTTCAGCTGACGGAGGAGCCACTGCCCTGCGTCAAAGGGAATCACAACGGCTAAGCCTGTCTGATACGGCAGAAAAATCTCTTGCTAGAGGTGCCACGTATTCCATCATCCGCACTATGCACATCATGAATAAAGCAACTACTGCCGTCGCCGCCCGCTATGCGCCTCCAATTGGACAATAAAAAGGCTGACGGACAATGACAAAACGGGATTTGCTGCCTTGGCATCGCTTCTAGTGCACGGCAATATCTAGCCGACGGATGATCCACTGCCCTGCGTCGACGGGAGTCACAACGGCTGAGACTGTCTGATACGGCAGGAATATCGCTTGCCGCTGGTGCCACGTATCCCATCATCTGCACTATGCAAAACATAGGTGAAGCAACTACTTCCGTCGCCGCCCGCAATGCGCCTCCAAATGGACTATAACAAAACGGTATTTGCGGCCTTGACATCGCTTTGAATGCCCAACAATATTATCACTGTTTAGCTGACGGAGGAGCCACTGCCCTAAGTCGACGGGATTCAAAACGGCTGACCCTGTCTAATACGTCAGGAATATCGCTTGCCACGGGTGCCGTATGTGCCATCGTCTGCACTGCGCAGAACTTGGATAAAGCAACTATTTCCTTCGGTGCCCGCTACGCGCTTCCAAATAGATTATAAAAAGCCTGACGGACAATGACAAAATTGGACTTGCTGCCTAGGCAGCGCTTCTAGTGCACACCAATATTTAACTGACGGATGATCAACTGCCCCGCGTCGACGGGAGTCACAACGGCTGAGCCTGTCTGATACGGCAGGAAAATCGCTTGCCACAGGTGCCATGTATGCCATCATCCGCACAATGCACAACAAGGATAAATCAACTATTTCCTTCGCCGCCCGCTATGCGCCTCCAATTGGACAATAAAAAGGCTGACGGACAATGACAAAACAGGATTTGTGGCCATGGCATCGCTTCGAATGCACAGCAATATTGTCACTGTTTAGCTGACGAAGGAGCCACTGCCCTGCGTCGAAGGGAATCACAACGGCTGAGGCTTTCTGATACGGCAGGAAAATCTGTTGCTAGGGGTGCTACGTATTCCATCATCTGCACTATGCACAACATGAATAAAGCAACTATTTCCGTCGCCGCCCGCTATGCGTCTCCAATTTGACAATAAAAAGGCTGACGGACAATGATAAAACGGGATTTGCTGCCTTGGAATCGCTTCTAGTGCACGGCAATATCTAGCCGACGGATGATCCACTGCCCTGCGTCGACAGGAGTCACAACGGCTGAGCCTGTCTTATACGGCAAGAATATCTCCTGCCACGGGTGCCGTTTGCCACCGTCTGCACTGCGCACAACATGGATAAAGCAACTATTTCCGTCTATGCCCGCTACGCGCCTCCAAATGGACTATAAAAACGATGACGGACAATGACAAAACGCGATTTGCTGCCTTGGCATCGCTTCTAGTGCACGGCAATATCTAGCCGACGCATGATCCACTGCCCTGCGTCGACGGGAATCAACACGGGCGAGCCTGTCTGAACGGCAGGAAAATCTCTTGCCAGGAGTGCCACGTATTCCATCATCCGCGCTATGCACAACATGACTAAAGCAACTACTTCCTTCGCCCCCGCTATGCGCCTCCAATTGGACAATAAAAAGGCTGACGGACAATGTCAAAACGGGATCTGCGGCCAAGGCATCGCTTCGAATGCACAGCAATATTTACCTGACGGATGATCCACTGCCCTGCGTCGACGGGAGTCACAACGGCTGAGCCTGTCTGATACGGCAGCAAAATCGCTTGCCACGGGTGCCCCGTATTCCATCATCCGCACTATGCACAACAAGGATAAAGACACTACTTCCGTCGGCGCCCGCTATGCGCCGCAAAATAGGCAATAAAAAGGGTGACGGACAATGACAAAACAGGATTTGCGGCCATGGCATCGCTTCGAATGAACAGCAATATTATCACTGTTTAGCTGAGGGAGGAGCCACTGCCCTGCGTCGAAGGGAATCACAACGGCTGAGCCTGTCTGATACGGCAGGAAGATCTCTTGCCAGAGTTGCCACGTATTCCATCATCTGCACTATGCACAACATGAATAAAGCAACTATTTCCGTCACCGCACGCTACGTGCCTCCCGACCGAATATAAAAAGACTGACGGACAAGGACGAAACGGGATTTGCACCCTTAGTATCGCCGGTAGTGCACGGCGATATTGTCACACTTTAGCTGACGGATGATCCACTGCGCTGCGCCGACGTGAACCACTACGGATGAGGCCGTCTCATGCGGTGGGAATATCGCTTGCCACGGGGGCCAAGTGTGCCATCATCTGCACTGCGCAAAACTTGAATAAATCATGCAACTACTTCCGTCGCCGAACGCTACGCGCCTCCCGAACGACTATAAAATACTGACGGACAAAGACAAAATAGGATTTGTGGCCTTAGGATCGCTTGTAGTGCATGGCAATATTTTCACTCTTTAGCTGACGGATGTTCCACTGTCCTTCGTCGACGGGGGTCACAACGGCTGAACCTGTCTGATACGGCCGCAATATCGCTTGCCACGGGTGTCATGTGTTTCATCATCTGCACTGCGCATAACTTGAATAAAGCAACTACTTCCGTCGCAGCCCACTACGCGCCTCCAGATCGACTATAAAAAAGCTGAAGAAAAACGACAAAACGAGATTTGCGGCCTTGGGATCGCTTCTATTGCATGACAATATTTTCACTGTCACTCACTGATGATCCACTGCTCTGCGTCGAGGGGAACCACAACAGCTGAGCCTGTCTTATACAGCAAGAGTATCGCTTCCCACAGGTGCCATATGTGCCATCATCTCCACTACGCAGAGCTTGATTAAAGCAATTACTTCCATCGTCACCCACTATGCGCCTCCCGATTAACTATAAAAAGCTGACGGACAACGACAAAACGACATTTGAGGCCTTGAGATCGCTTTCAGGGCATGGCAATATATACACTCTTTAGATCACCGATGATCCACTGTCCTGCGTCGACGGGAGTCACAACGGCTGAGCCTGTCTGATATTGCAGGAATATCGCTTGCCACGGGAGCCACGTATGCCATCATCTGCACTATGCCCAACATGAATAAAGCATCTGCTTCCGTCCCCGCACGCTACGCGCTACCAAATGGACTATAAAATTCCTGACAGACAATGACAAAACGGGATTTGCGGCCTTTTCATCGCTTCTAACACACGGCAATATTTAGCTGACGGATGATCCACTGCCCTGCTTCGACGGGAGTCACAACAGCTGAGACTGTCTGATACGGCAGGAACATCGCTTGCCACGGGTGCCACATATGCCATTGTCTGCACTATGCACAATATGGATAAAGCAACTACTTCCATTACCCACCACGCGCTATGCGCCTCCAAAAGGACTATAAAAAGGCTGACGGACAATGAGAAAACGGGATTAGCGGCCTTGACATCGCTTCTAGCACACGGCAATATTTAGCTGACGGATGATCCACTGCCCTGCGTCGACGGGAGTCACAACAGCTGAGACTGTCTGATACGGCAGGAACATCGCTTGCCACGGGTGCCACATATGCCACCATCTGCACTATGCACAACATGGATAAAGACACATCTTCCGTCGCCACCCGCTATGCGCCGCAAAATGGACAATAAAAAGGGTGACGGACAATGACAAAACAGGATTTGCGGCCATGACACCGCTTCGAATCAACAGCAATATTATCACTGTTTGGCTGACGGCGGAGCCACTGCCCTGCGCCAACGGGAATCACTACGGCTGAGCCTGTCTGATACGGCAGGAAAATCGCTTGACAAGGGCGCCACGTATGCCATCATCTGCACAATGCACAACATGAATAAAGCAACTATTTCCTTCGCCGCCCGCTATGCGCCTCCAATTGGACAATAAAAATGCTGACGGAAAATGACAAAACGGCATTTGCTGCCTTGGTATCGCTTCTATTGCACGGCAGTATCTAGCTGACGGATGATCCGCTGCCCTGCGTCGACGGGAGTCACAACGGCTGAGCATGTCTGATACGGCAGGAAAATCTCTTGCCAGGGGTGCCACGTATTCCATCATCCGCACTATGCACAACATGAATAAAGCAACTACTTCCGTCGCCACCCGCTATGCGCCTCCAATTGGACAATAAAAAGGCTGACGGACAATGTCAAAACGGGATCTACGGCCATGGCATCGCTTCGAATGCACTGCAATATTTAGCTGACGGATGATCCGCTGCCCTACGTCGACGGCAGACACAACGGCTGAGCATGTCTGATACGGCAGGAAAATCTCTTGCCAGGGGTGCCACGTATTCCATCATCCGCAGTATGCACAACATGAATAAAGCAACTACTTCCGTCGCCCCCGCTATGCGCCTCCATTTGCACAATAAAAAGGCTGACGGACAATGTCAAAACGTTATCTGCGGCCATGGCATCGCTTCGAATGCACTGCAATATTTAGCTGACGGATGATCCGCTGCCCTACGTCGACGGCAGACACAACGGCTGGGCATGTCTGATACGGCAGGAAAATCTCTTGCCAGGGGTGCCACGTATTCCATCATCCGCAGTATGCACAACATGAATAAAGCAACTACTTCCGTCGCCCCCGCTATGCGCCTCCATTTGCACAATAAAAAGGCTGACGGACAATGTCAAAACGTTATCTGCGGCCATGGCATCGCTTCGAATGCACTGCAATATTTAGCTGACGGATGATCCGCTGCCCTACGTCGACGGCAGACACAACGGCTGAGCATGTCTGATACGGCAGGAAAATCTCTTGCCAGGGGTGCCACGTATTCCATCATCCGCAGTATGCACAACATGAATAAAGCAACTACTTCCGTCGCCCCCGCTATGCGCCTCCATTTGCACAATAAAAAGGCTGACGGACAATGTCAAAACGTTATCTGCGGCCATGGCATCGCTTCGAATGCACTGCAATATTTAGCTGACGGATGATCCGCTGCCCTACGTCGACGGCAGACACAACGGCTGGGCATGTCTGATACGGCAGGAAAATCTCTTGCCAGGGGTGCCACGTATTCCATCATCCGCACTATGCACAACATGAATAAAGCAACTACTTCCGTCGCCACCCGCTATGCGCCTCCAATTGGACAATAAAAAGGCTGACGGACAATGTCAAAACCGGATCTGCGGCCATGGCATCGCTTCGAATGCACAGCAATATTTAGCTGACGGATGATCCGCTGCCCTGCGTCGACGGCAGTCACAACGGCTGAGCATGTCTGATACGGCAGGAAAATCTCTTGCCAGGGGTGCCACGTATTCCATGATCCGCACTATGCACAACATGAATAAAGCAACTACTTCCGTCGCCACCCGCTATGCGCCTCCAATTGGACAATAAAAAGGCTGACGGACAATGTCAAAACCGGATCTGCGGCCATGGCATCGCTTCGAATGCACAGCAATATTTAGCTGACGGATGATCCGCTGCCCTGCGTCGACGGCAGTCACAACGGCTGAGCATGTCTGATACGGCAGGAAAATCTCTTGCCAGGGGTGCCACGTATTCCATCATCTGCACTATGCACAACATGAATAAAGCAACTACTTCCGCCGCCGCCCGCTATGCGCCTCCAATTGGACAATAAAAAGGCTGACGGACAATGTCAAAACCGGATCTGCGGCCATGGCATCGCTTCGAATGCACAGCAATATTTAGCTGACGGATGATCCGCTGCCCTGCGTCGACGGCAGTCACAACGGCTGAGCATGTCTGATACGGCAGGAAAATCTCTTGCCAGGGGTGCCACGTATTCCATCATCTGCACTATGCACAACATGAATAAAGCAGCTATTTCCGTCGCCGCCCGCTACGCGCCTCCAAATGGACTATAGAAAGGCTGACGGACAATGTCAAAACGGGATTTGCGTCCATGGCATCGCTTCAAATGCACAACAATATTATCAGTGTTTAGCTGATGGAGGAGCCACTGCACTGCGTCGATGGGAATCACAACGGCTGAGCTTGTCTAATACGGCCGGAAAATCGCTTGCCAGGGGTGCCCTGTGTGCCTTCATCTGCACTCTGCACACCATGAATAAAGCAACTACTTCCGTCGGCGCCCGCAATGGGCCTCCAAATGGACTATAAAAAGACTGACGGACAACAACAAAACAGGATTTACGTCCATGGCATCGCTTCGAATGCACAGCAATATTATCACTGTTTAGCTGACGGGGGAGCCACTGCCCTGCGTCGAATGGAATCACAACGGCTGAGCATGTCTGATACGGCAGGAAAATCTCTTGCCAGGGGTGCCACGTATTCCATCATCTGCACTATGCACAACATGAATAAAGCAACTACTTCCGCCGCCGCCCGCTATGCGCCTCCAATTGGACAATAAAAAGGCAGACACAATGAAAAAAAAGAATTTGTGGACATGGCATCGCTTCGAAATAAAAGCTATATTTAGCTGACGGATCATCCGCTGCCCTGCGTCGACGGGAGTCAGAACGGCTGAGCCTGTCTGATAGGGCTAAAAAATCGCTTGCCTCGGGTGCCACGTATTCCATCATCTGTACTATGCACAACATGAATAAAGCAATTACTTCCGTCGCCGCCCGCTATGCGCCTCCAATTGGACAATAAAAAGGCTGACGGACAATGACAAAACGGGATTTGCTGCCTTGGTATCGCTTCTAGTGCACGTCATTATCTAGCCGACGGATGATCCACTGCCATGCGTCGACGGGAGTCACAACGGCTGAGCCTGTCTTATACGGCAAGAATATCTCTTGCCACGGGTGCCGTGTGCGCCACCGTCTGCACTGCGCACAACTTGGATAAAGCAACTATTTACTTCGCCGCCCTCTATGCGCCTCCAAATGGACTATAAAAAGGATGACGGATAATGACAAAACGGCATTTGCTGCCTTGGTATCGCTTCTATTGCACGGCAGTATCTAGCTGACGGATGATCCGCTGCCCTGCGTCGACGGGAGTCACAACGGCTGAGCATGTCTGATACGGCAGGAAAATCTTTTGCCAGGGGTGCCACGCATTCTATCATCCGCACTATGCACAACATGAATAAAGTAACTACTTCCGCCGCCACCCGCTATGCGCCTCCAATTGGACAATAAAAAGACTGACGGACAATGTCAAAACGGGATCTGCGGCCATGGTATCGCTTCGAATGCACAGCAATATTTAGCTGACGGATGATCCACTGCACTGCGTCGACGGGAGTCACAACGGCTGAGCATGTCTGATAAAGCAGGAAAATCTCTTGCCAGGGGTGCCACGTATTACATCATCCGCACTATGCACAACATGAATAAAGCAACTACTTCCATCGCCCCCGCTATGCGCCTCCAATTGCACAATAAAAAGGCTGACGGACAATGTCAAAACGGGATCTGCGGCCATGGCATCGCTTCGAATGCACTGCAATATTTAGCTGACGGATGATCCGCTGCCCTGCGTCGACGGGAGTCACAACGGCTGAGCATGTCTGATACAGCAGGAAAATCTCTTGCCAGGGGTGCCACGTATTCCATCATCCGCACTATGCACAACATGAATAAAGCAACTACTTCCATCGCCCCCGCTATGCGCCTCCATTTGCACAATAAAAAGGCTGACGGACAATGTCAAAACGGGATCTGCTGCCATGGTATCGCTTCGAATGCACAGCAATATTTAGCTGACGGATGATCCACTGCACTGCGTCGACGGGAGTCACAACGGCTGAGCATGTCTGATACGGCAGGAAAATCTCTTGCCAGGGGTGCCACGTATTCCATCATCCGCACTATGCACAACATGAATAAAGCAACTACTTCCATTGCCCCCGCTATGCGCCTCGAATTGGACAATAAAATGGCTTGCGGACAATCAAAAAACAGGATTTGTAGCCGCGACATCGCTTCGTATGCGCAGCAATATTTAGCTGACGGATGATCCGCTGCTCTGCGTCGACGGGTGTCACAATGGCTGAGCCTTTCTGATATATCTAAAAAATCGCTTGCCACGGGTGCCACGTATGCCATCATCCGCACTATGCAAAACATGGGTAAAGCAAGTACTTACGTCTCCGCCTGCTATGCGCCTCGATATGGATAATAAAAAGGCTGACAATGACAAAACAGGATTTGTGGACTTGGCATCGCTCCGAATGCACAGCAATATTATCACTGATTAGCTGAAGGAGGAGCCACTGCCCTGCGTCGAATGGAATCACAACGGCTGAGCATGTCTGATACGGCAGGAAAATCTCTTGCCAGGGGTGGCACGTATGCCATCATCCGCACTATGCAAAACATGGGTAAAGCAACTACTTCCGTCGCCGCCCGCAATGCGCCTCCAAAGGGACTATAAAAAGGCGGACGGACAATGAAAAAACAGTATTTCTGGCCATGGCATCGCTTCGAATGCACAGCAATATTTAGCTGACGGAGGAGCCACTGCCCTGCGTCGAAGGGAATCACAACGGCTGAGCCTGTCTGATAAGGCAGGAAAATCTCTTGCCAGGAGTGCCACGTATTCCATCATCTGCACAATGCACAACATGAATAAAGCAACTATTTCCTTCGCCGCCCGCTATGCGCCTCCAATTGGACAATAAAAAGGCTGACGGAAAATGACAAAACGGCATTTGTGGCCTTGGCATCGCTTTTAGTACACGACAATATCTAGCCGACGGATGATCCACTGCCCTGCTTCGACGGGAATCACAACGGCTGAGCCTGCCTGATACGGAAGGAATATCGCTTGCTACGGGTGCCGTGTTTGCGATTGTCTGCGCTGCGCACAACTTGGATAAAGCAGCTATTTCCGTCGCCGCCCGCTACGCGCCTCCAAATGGACTATAGAAAGGCTGACGGACAATGTCAAAACGGGATTTGCGTCCATGGCATCGCTTCAAATGCACAACAATATTATCAGTGTTTAGCTGATGGAGGAGCCACTGCACTGCGTCGATGGGAATCACAACGGCTGAGCTTGTCTAATACGGCCGGAAAATCGCTAGCCAGGGGTGCCCTGTGTGCCTTCATCTGCACTCTGCACACCATGAATAAAGCAACTACTTCCGTCGGCGCCCGCTATAGGCCTCCAAATGGACTATAAAAAGACTGACGGACAACAACAAAACAGGATTTACGTCCATGGCATCGCTTCGAATGCACAGCAATATTATCACTGTTTAGCTGACGGGGGAGCCATTGCCCTGCGTCGAATGGAATCACAACGGCTGAGCATGTCTGATACGGCAGGAAAATCTCTTGCCAGGGGTGCCACGTATTCCATCATCTGCACTATGCACAACATGAATAAAGCAACTACTTCCGTCGCCGCCCGCTATGCGCCTCCAATTGGACAATAAAAAGGCTGACGAACAATGACAAAACGGGATTTGCTGCCTTGGCATCGCTTCTAGTGCACGGCAATATCTAGCCGACGGATGATCCACTGCCCTGCGTCGACGGGAGTCACAACGGCTGAGCATGTCTGATACGGCAGGAAAATCTCTTGCCAGGGGTGCCACGTATTCCATCATCCGCACTATGCACAACATGAATAAAGCAATTACTTCCGTCGCCCCCGCTATGCGCCTCCAATTGGACAATAAAAAGGCTGACGGACAATGTCAAAACGGGATCTGCGGCCATGGTATCGCTTCGAATGCACAGAAATATTTAGCTGACGGATGATCCGCTGCCCTGCGTCGACGGGGGTCACAACGGCTGAGCATGTCTGATACGGCAGGAAAATCTCTTGCCAGGGGTGCCACGTATTCCATCATCCGCATTATGCACAACATGAATAAAACAACTACTTCCCTCGCCACCCGCTATGCGCCTCCAAATGGACAATAAAAAGGATGACGGATAATGACAAAACGGCATTTGCTGCCTTGGTATCGCTTCTATTGCACTGCAGTATCTAGCTGACGGATGATCCGCTGCCCTGCGTCGACGGGAGTCACAACGGCTGAGCATGTCTGATACGGCAGGAAATTCTTTTGCCAGGGGTGCCACGCATTCTATCATCCGTACTATGCACAACATGAATAAAGTAACTACTTCCGCCGCCACCCGCTATGCGCCTCCAATTGGACAATAAAAAGGCTGACGGACAATGTCAAAACGGGATCTGCGGCCATGGTATCGCTTCGAATGCACAGCAATATTTAGCTGACGGATGATCCACTGCCCTGCGTCGACGGGAGTCACAACGGCTGAGCATGTCTGATACGGCAGGAAAATCTCTTGCCAGGGGTGCCACGTATTCCATCCTCCGCACTATGCACAACACGAATAAAGCAACTACTTCCGTCGCCACCCGCTATGCACCTCCAATTGGACAATAAAAAGGCTAACGGACAATGTCAAAACAGGATCTGCGGCCATGGTATCGCTTCGAATGCACAGCAATATTTAGCTGACGTATGATCCACTGCCCTGCGTCGACGGGAGTCACAACGGCTGAGCATGTATGATACGGCAGGAAAATCTCTTGCCAGGGGTGCCACGTATTCCATCATCCGCACTATGCACAACATGAATAAAGCAACTACTTCCGTCGCCACCCGCTATGCGCCTCCAATTGGACAATAAAAAGGCTGACGGACAATGTCAAAACCGGATCTGCGGCCATGGCATCGCTTCGAATGCACAGCAATATTTAGCTGACGTATGATCCACTGCCCTGCGTCGACGGGAGTCACAACGGCTGAGCATGTCTGATACGGCAGGAAAATCTCTTGCGAGGTGTGCCACGTATTCCATCATCCGCACTATGCACAACATGAATAAAACAACTACTTCCCTCGCCACCCGCAATGCGCCTCCAAATGGACAATAAAAAGGATGACGGATAATGACAAAACGGCATTTGCTGCCTTGGTATCGCTTCTATTGCACGGCAGTATCTAGCTGACGGATGATCCGCTGCCCTGCGTCGACGGGAGTCACAACGGCTGAGCATGTCTGATACGGCAGGAAAATCTTTTGCCAGGGGTGCCACGCATTCTATCATCCGCACTATGCACAATATGAATAAAGTAACTACTTCCGCCGCCACCCGCTATGCGCCTCCAATTGGACAATAAAAAGGCTGACGGACAATGTCAAAACGGGATCTGCGGCCATGGTATCGCTTCGAATGCACAGCAATATTTAGCTGACGGATGATCCACTGCCCTGCGTCGACGGGAGTCACAACGGCTGAGCATGTCTGATACGGCAGGAAAATCTTGCCAGGGGTGCCACGTATTCCATCCTCCGCACTATGCACAACATGAATAAAGCAACTACTTCCGTCGCCACCCGCTATGCACCTCCAATTGGACAATAAAATGGCTAACGGACAATGTCAAAACGGGATCTGCGGCCATGGTATCGCTTCGAATGCACAGCAATATTTAGCTGACGTATGATCCACTGCCCTGCGTCGACGGGAGTCACAACGGCTGAGCATGTATGATACGGCAGGAAAATCTCTTGCCAGGGGTGCCACGTATTCCATCATCCGCACTATGCACAACATGAATAAAGCAACTACTTCCGTCGCCACCCGCTATGCGCCTCCAATTGGACAATAAAAAGGCTGACGGACAATGTCAAAACCGGATCTGCGGCCATGGCATCGCTTCGAATGCACAGCAATATTTAGCTGACGTATGATCCACTGCCCTGCGTCGACGGGAGTCACAACGGCTGAGCATGTCTGATACGGCAGGAAAATCTCTTGCGAGGTGTGCCACGTATTCCATCATCCGCACTATGCACAACATGAATAAATCAACTACTTCCGTCCCACCCGCTATGCGCCTCCAATTGGACAATAAAAAGGCTGACGGACAATGTCAAAACCGGATCTGCGGCCATGGCATCGCTTCGAATGCACAGCAATATTTAGCTGACGGATGATCCGCTGCCCTGCGTCGACGGCAGTCACAACGGTTGAGCATGTCTGATACGGCAGGCAAATCTCTTCCCAGGGGTGCCACGTATTCCATCATCCGCACAACTTAGATAAAGCAACTATTTCCTTCTATGCCCGCTACGCGCCTCCAAATGGACTATAGTAAGGATGACGGACAATGACAAAACGGGATTTGCTGCCTTGGCATCGCTTCTAGTGCAGGGCAATATCTAGCCGACGGATGATCCACTGCCCTGCGTCGACGGGAGTCGCAACGGCTGAGCCTGCCTTATACGGCAGGAACATCTTTTGCCGCGGGTGCCGTGTGACGTCTGCACTGCGCACAACTTGGATAAAGCAACTATTTCCTACGCCGCCCTCTACGCGCCTCCAAATGGACTATAAAAAGGATGACGGACAGTGACAAAACGGGATTTGCTACCTTGGCATCGCTTTTAGTACACGACAATATCTAGCCGACGGATGATCCACTGCCCTGCTTCGACGGGAATCACAACGGCTGAGCCTGCCTGATACGGAAGGAATATCGCTTGCTACGGGTGCCGTGTTTGCGATCGTCTGCGCTGCGCACAACTTGGATAAAGCAGCTATTTCCGTCGCCGCCCGCTACGCGCCTCCAAATGGACTATAGAAAGGCTGACGGACAATGTCAAAACGGGATTTGCGTCCATGGCATCGCTTCAAATGCACAACAATATTATCAGTGTTTAGCTGATGGAGGAGCCACTGCACTGCGTCGATGGGAATCACAACGGCTGAGCTTGTCTAATACGGCCGGAAAATCGCTTGCCAGGGGTGCCCTGTGTGCCTTCATCTGCACTCTGCACACCATGAATAAAGCAACTACTTCCGTCGGCGCCCACTATGGGCCTCCAAATGGACTATAAAAAGACTGACGGACAACAACAAAACAGGATTTACGTCCATGGCATCGCTTCGAATGCACAGCAATATTATCACTGTTTAGCTGACGGGGGAGCCACTGCCCTGCGTCGAATGGAATCACAACGGCTGAGCATGTCTGATACGGCAGGAAAATCTCTTGCCAGGGGTGCCACGTATTCCATCATCTGCACTATGCACAACATGAATAAAGCAACTACTTCCGCCGCCGCCCGCTATGCGCCTCCAATTGGACAATAAAAAGGCAGACACAATGAAAAAAAAGAATTTGTGGACATGGCATCGCTTCGAATTAAAAGCTATATTTAGCTGACGGATCATCCGCTGCCCTGCGTCGACGGGAGTCACAACGGCTGAGCCTGTCTGATAGGGCTAAAAAATCGCTTGCCTCGGGTGCCACGTATTCCATCATCTGCACTATGCACAACATGAATAAAGCAATTACTTCCGTCGCCGCCCGCTATGCGCCTCCAATTGGACAATAAAAAGGCTGACGGACAATGACAAAACGGGATTTGCTGCCTTGGCATCGCTTCTAGTGCACGTCATTATCTAGCCGACGGATGATCCACTGCCATGCGTCGACGGGAGTCACAACGGCTGAGCCTGTCTTATACGGCAAGAATATCTCTTGCCACGGGTGCCGTGTGCGCCACCGTCTGCACTGCGCACAACTTGGATAAAGCAACTATTTACTTCGCCGCCCTCTATGCGCCTCCAAATGGACTATAAAAAGGATGACGGACAATGACAAAACGGCATTTGTGGCCTTGGCATCGCTTCGTATGCACAGAAATGTAATCACTGTTTAGCTGAGGGAGGAGCCACTGCCCTGCGTCGAAGGGAATCACAACGGCTGAGCCTGTCTCATACGGCAGGAAAATCTCTTGCCGGGGGTGCCACGTATTCCATCATCTGCACTATGCACAACATGAATAAAGCAATTACTTCCGTCGCCCCCGCTATGCGCCTCCAATTGGACAATAAAAAGGCTGACGGACAATGTCAAAACGGGATCTGCGGCCATGGTATCGCTTCGAATGCACAGAAATATTTAGCTGACGGATGATCCGCTGCCCTGCGTCGACGGGAGTCACAACGGCTGAGCATGTCTGATACGGCAGGAAAATCTCTTGCCAGGGGTGCCACGTATTCCATCATCCGCACTATGCACAACATGAATAAAACAACTACTTCCCTCGCCACCCGCTATGCGCCTCCAAATGGACAATAAAAAGGATGACGGATAATGACAAAACGGCATTTGCTGCCTTGGTATCGCTTCTATTGCACGGCAGTATCTAGCTGACGGATGATCCGCTGCCCTGCGTCGACGGGAGTCACAACGGCTGAGCATGTCTGATACGGCAGGAAAATCTTTTGCCAGGGGGGCCACGCATTCTATCATCCGCACTATGCACAACATGAATAAAGTAACTACTTCCGCCGCCACCCGCTATGCGCCTCCAATTGGACAATAAAAAGGCTGACGGACAATGTCAAAACGGGATCTGCGGCCATGGTATCGCTTCGAATGCACAGCAATATTTAGCTGACGGATGATCCGCTGCCCTGCGTCGACGGGAGTCACAACGGCTGAGCATGTCTGATACGGCAGGAAAATCTCTTGCCAGGGGTGCCACGTATTCCATCATCCGCACTATGCACAACATGAATAAAACAACTACTTCCCTCGCCACCCGCTATGCGCCTCCAAATGGACAATAAAAAGGATGACGGATAATGACAAAACGGCATTTGCTGCCTTGGTATCGCTTCTATTGCACGGCAGTATCTAGCTGACGGATGATCCGCTGCCCTGCGTCGACGGGAGTCACAACGGCTGAGCATGTCTGATACGGCAGGAAAATCTTTTGCCAGGGGTGCCACGCATTCTATCATCCGCACTATGCACAACATGAATAAAGTAACTACTTCCGCCGCCACCCGCTATGCGCCTCCAATTGGACAATAAAAAGGCTGACGGACAATGTCAAAACGGGATCTGCGGCCATGGTATCGCTTCGAATGCACAGCAATATTTAGCTGACGGATGATCCACTGCCCTGAGTCGACGGGAGTCACAACGGCTGAGCATGTCTGATACAGCAGGAAAATCTCTTGCCAGGGGTGCCACGTATTCCATCATCTGCACTATGCACAACATGAATAAAGCAATTACTTCCGTCGCCCCCGCTATGCGCCTCCAATTGGACAATAAAAAGGCTGACGGACAATGTCAAAACGGGATCTGCTGCCATGGTATCGCTTCGAATGCACAGCAATATTTAGCTGACGGATGATCCACTGCACTGCGTCGACGGGAGTCACAACGGCTGAGCATGTCTGATACGGCAGGAAAATCTCTTGCCAGGGGTGCCACGTATTCCATCATCCGCACTATGCACAACATGAATAAAGCAACTACTTCCCTCGCCACCCCCTATGCGCCTCCAATTGGACAATAAAAAGGCTGACGGACAATGTCAAAATGGGATCTGCTGCCATGGTATCGCTTCGAATGCACAGCAATATTTAGCTGACGGATGATCCGCTGCCCTGCGTCGACGGGAGTCAACGGCTGAGCATGTCTGATACGGCAGGAAAATCTCTTGCCAGGGGTGCCACGTATTCCATCATCCGCACTATGCACAACATGAATAAAGCAACTACTTCCATCGCCCCCGCTATGCGCCTCCAATTGGACTATAAAAAGGCTGACGGACAATGTCAAAACGGGATTTGCTGCCTTGGCATCGCTTCTAGTGCACGACAATATTTAGCCGACGGATGATCCACTGCCCTGCGTCAACGGGAATTACAACGGCTGAGCCTGTCTTATACGGCAAGAATATCTCTTGCCACGGGTGCCGTGTGCGCCACCGTCTGCACTGCGCACAACTTAGATAAAGCAACTATTTCCGTCTATGCCCGCTACGCGCCTCCAAATGGAGTATAAAAAGGATGACGGACAATGACAAAACGGGATTTGCTGCCTTGGCATCGCTTCTAGTGCACGGCAATATCTAGCCGACGGATGATCCACTGCCCTGCGTCGACGGGAGTCACAACGGCTGAGCCTGTCTTATACGGCAGGAATATCTCTTGCCACGCGTGCCGAGTGACACCGGCTGCACTGCGCACAACTTGGATAAAGCAACTATTTCCTACGCCGCCCCTACGCGCCTCCAAATGGACTATAAAAAGGCTGACGGACAATGAAAAAACGCATTTGCTGCCTTGGCATCGCTTTTAGCGCACGGCAATATCTAGCCGACGGATGATACACTGCCCTGCGTCGACGGGAGTCACAACGGCTGAGCCTGTCTTATACGGCAGGAATATTTCTTGCCACGGGTGCCGTGTGCCACCGTCTGCACTGCGCACAACTTGGATAAAGCAAATATTTCCTATGCCGCCCTCTACGCGCCTCCAAATGGACTATAAAAAGGCTGACGGACAATGAAAAAACGCATTTGCTGCCTTGGCATCGCTTTTAGCGCACGGCAATATCTAGCCGACGGAGGATCCACTGCCCTGCGTCGACGATAGTCACAATGGCTGAGTCTGTCTTGTACGGCAGGAATATCTCTTGCCACGGGTGCCGGGTGCCACCGTCTGCACTGCGCACAACTTGGATAAAGCAACTATTTCCTACGCCGCCCTCTACGCGCCTCCAAATGGACTATAAAAAGGATGACGGCCAATGACAAAACGGGATTTGCTACCTTGGCATCGCTTTTAGTACACGACAATATCTAGCCGACGGATGATCCACTGCCCTGCTTCGACGGGAATCACAACGGCTGAGCCTGTCTGATACGGCAGGAATATCGCTTGCTACGGGTGCCGTGTTTGCGATCGTCTGCGCTGCGCACAACTTGGATAAAGCAGCTATTTCCGTCGCCGCCCGCTACGCGCCTCCAAATGGACTATAGAAAGGCTGACGGACAATGTCAAAACGGGATTTATGTCCATGGCATCGCTTCGAATGCACAGAAATGTCACCACTGTTTAGCTGAGGGAGGAGCAACTGCCCTGCGTCGAAGGGAATCACGACGGCTGAGCCTGTCTGATACGGAAGGAAAATCTCTTGCTAGGGGTGCCACGTATTCCATCATCTGCACTAACCAAAACATGAATAAAGCAACTACTTCCGTCGCCGCCCGATATGCGCCTCCAATTGGACAATAAAAAGGCTGACGAACAATGACAAAACGGGATTTGCTGCCTTGGCATCGCTTCTATTGCACGGCAATATCTAGCCGACGGATGATCCACTGCCCTGCGTCGACGGGAGTCACAACGACTGAGCCTCTCTTATACGGCAAGAATATCTCTTGCCACGGGTGCCGCGTGCCACCGTCTGCACTGCGCACAACATGAATAAAGCAACTATTTCCGTCTATGCCCGCTACGCGCCTCCAAATCGACTATAAAAAATATGACGGACAATGACAAAACGGGATTTGCTGCCTTGGCATCGCTTCTGGTGCACGGCAATATATAGCCGACGAATGATCCACTGCCCTGCGTCGACGGGAATCACAACGGGTGAGCCTGTCTGAACAGCAGGAAAATCTCTTGCCAGGGGTGCCACGTATTCCATCATCCGCACTATGCACAACATGAATAAAGCAACTACTTCCGTCGCCACCCGCTATGCGCCTCCAATTGGACAATAAAAAGGCTGACGGACAATGTCAAAACGGGATCTGCTGCCATGGTATCGCTTCGAATGCACAGCAATATTTAGCTGACGGATGATCCGCTGCCCTGCGTCGACGGGAGTCAACGGCTGAGCATGTCTGATACAGCAGGAAAATCTCTTGCCAGGGGTGCCACGTATTCCATCATCCGCACTATGCACAACATGAGTAAAACAACTACTTCCGTCGCCACCCGCTATGCGCCTCCAATTGGACAATAAAAAGGCTGACGGACAATGTCAAAACGGGATCTGCGGCCATGGTATCGCTTCGAATGCACAGCAATATTTAGCTGACGGATGATCCGCTGCCCTGCGTCGACGGCAGTCACAACGGCTGAGCATGTCTGATACGGCAGGAAAATCAATTGCCAGGGGTGCCACGTATTCCATCATCCGCACTATGCACAACATGAATAAAGCAACTATTTCCGTCTATGCCCGCTACGCGCCTCCAAATGGACTATAAGAACGATGACGGACAATGACAAAACGGGATTTGCGGCCTTGGCATCGCTTCTAGTGCACGGCAATATCTAGCCGACGGATGATCCACTGCCCTGCGTCGACGGGAATCACAACGGGTGAGCCTGTCTGATACGGCAGGAAAATCTCTTGCCAGGGGTGCCACGTATTCCATGATTCGCACTATGCACAACATGAATAAAGCAACTACTTCCGTCGCCACCCGCTATGCGCCTCCAATTGGACAATAAAAAGTCTGACGGACAATGTCAAAACGGGATCTGCTGCCATGGTATCGCTTCGAATGCACAGCAATATTTAGCTGACGGATGATCCGCTGCCCTGCGTCGACGGGAGTCACAACGACTGAGCATGTCTGATACGGCAGGAAAATCTCTTGCCAGGGGGGGCCACGTATTCCATCATCCGCACTCTGCACAACATGAATAAAACAACTACTTCCGTCGCCACCCGCTATGCGCCTCCAAATGGACAATAAAAAGGATGACGGACAATGACAAAACGGCATTTGCTGCCTTGGCATCGCTTCTATTGCACGGCAATATCTAGCTGACGGATGATCCGCTGCCGTGCGTCGCCGGGAGTCACAACGGCTGAGCATCTCTGATACGGCAGGAAAATCTCTTGCCAGGGTTGCCACGTATTCCATCATCCGCACTATGCACAACATGAATAAAGCAACTACTTCCGTCGCCACCCGCTATGCGCCTCCAATTGGACAATAAAAAGGCTGACGGACAATGTCAAAACGGGATCTGCGGCCATGGTATCGCTTCGAATGCACAGCAATATTAAGCTGACGGATGATCCACTGCACTGCGTCGGCGGGAGTCACTACGGCTGAGCATGTCTGATACGGCAGGAAAATCTCTTGCCAGGGATGCCACGTATTCCATCATCCGCACTATGCACAACATGAATAAAGCAAGTACTTCCGTCGCCACCCGCTATGCGCCTCCAATTGGACAATAAAAAGGCTGACGGACAATGTCAAAACGGGATCTGCTGCCATGGTATCGCTTCGAATGCACAGCAATATTAAGCTGACGGATGATCCACTGCACTGCGTCGACGGGAGTCACTACGGCTGAGCATGTCTGATACGGCAGGAAAATCTCTTGCCAGGGTTGCCACGTATTCCATCATCCGCACTATGCACAACATGAATAAAGCAACTACTTCCGTCGCCACACGCTATGCGCCTCCAATTGGACAATAAAAAGGCTGACGGACAATGTCAAAACGGGATCTGCTGCCATGGTATCGCTTCGAATGCACAGCAATATTAAGCTGAAGGATGATCCACTGCACTGCGTCGACGGGAGTCACTACGGCTGAGCATGTCTGATACGGCAGGAAAATCTCTTGCCAGGGTTGCCACGTATTCCATCATCCGCACTATGCACAACATGAATAAAGCAACTACTTCCGTCGCCACCCGCTATGCGCCTCCAATTGGACAATAAAAAGGCTGACGGACAATGTCAAAACGGGATCTGCTGCCATGGTATCGCTTCGAATGCACAGCAATATCTAGCTGACGGATGATCCGCTGCCGTGCGTCGCCGGGAGTCCCAACGGCTGAGCATCTCTGATACGGCAGGAAAATCTCTTGCCAGGGTTGCCACGTATTCCATCATCCGCACTATGCACAACATGAATAAAGCAACTACTTCCGTCGCCACCCGCTATGCGCCTCCAATTGGACAATAAAAAGGCTGACGGACAATGTCAAAACGGGATCTGCGGCCATGGTATCGCTTCGAATGCACAGCAATATTAAGCTGACGGATGATCCACTGCACTGCGTCGACGGGAGTCACTACGGCTGAGCATGTCTGATACGGCAGGAAAATCTCTTGCCAGGGATGCCACGTATTCCATCATCCGCACTATGCACAACATGAATAAAGCAACTACTTCCGTCGCCACCCGCTATGCGCCTCCAATTGGACAATAAAAAGGCTGACGGACAATGTCAAAACGGGATCTGCGGCCATGGTATCGCTTCGAATGCACAGCAATATTAAGCTGACGGATGATCCGCTGCCCTGCGTCGACGGGAGTCACAACGACTGAGCATGTCTGATACGGCAGGAAAATCTCTTGATCCACTGCACTGCGTCGACGGGAGTCACTACGGCTGAGCATGTCTGATACGGCAGGAAAATCTCTTGCCAGGGTTGCCACGTATTCCATCATCCGCACTATGCACAACATGAATAAAGCAACTACTTCCGTCGCCACCCGCTATGCGCCTCCAATTGGACAATAAAAAGGCTGACGGACAATGTCAAAACGGGATCTGCTGCCATGGTATCGCTTCGAATGCACAGCAATATTAAGCTGACGGATGATCCACTGCACTGCGTCGACGGGAGTCACTACGGCTGAGCATGTCTGATACGGCAGGAAAATCTCTTGCCAGGGTTGCCACGTATTCCATCATCCGCACTATGCACAACATGAATAAAGCAACTACTTCCGTCGCCACCCGCTATGCGCCTCCAATTGGACAATAAAAAGGCTGACGGACAATGTCAAAACGGGATCTGCGGCCATGGTATCGCTTCGAATGCACAGCAATATTAAGCTGACGGATGATCCACTGCACTGCGTCGACGGGAGTCACTACGGCTGAGCATGTCTGATACGGCAGGAAAATCTCTTGCCAGGGTTGCCACGTATTCCATCATCCGCACTATGCACAACATGAATAAAGCAACTACTTCCGTCGCCACCCGCTATGCGCCTCCAATTGGACAATAAAAAGGCTGACGGACAATGTCAAAACGGGATCTGCGGCCATGGTATCGCTTCGAATGCACAGCAATATTAAGCTGACGGATGATCCCCTGCACTGCGTCGACGGGAGTCACTACGGCTGAGCATGTCTGATACGGCAGGAAAATCTCTTGCCAGGGATGCCACGTATTCCATCATCCGCACTATGCACAACATGAATAAAGCAACTACTTCCGTCGCCACCCGCTATGCGCCTCCAATTGGACAATAAAAAGGCTGACGGACAATGTCAAAACGGGATCTGCTGCCATGGTATCGCTTCGAATGCACAGCAATATTAAGCTGACGGATGATCCACTGCACTGCGTCGCCGGGAGTCACAACGGCTGAGCATCTCTGATACGGCAGGAAAATCTCTTGCCAGGGTTGCCACGTATTCCATCATCCGCACTATGCACAACATGAATAAAGCAACTACTTCCGTCGCCACCCGCTATGCGCCACCAATTGGACAATAAAAAGGCTGACGGACAATGTCAAAACGGGATCTGCTGCCATGGTATCGCTTCGAATGCACAGCAATATTAAGCTGACGGATGATCCACTGCACTGCGTCGCCGGGAGTAACAACGGCTGAGCATCTCTGATACGGCAGGAAAATCTCTTGCCAGGGTTGCCACGTATTCCATCACCCGCACTATGCACAACATGAATAAAGCAACTACTTCCGTCGCCACCCGCTATGCGCCTCCAATTGGACAATAAAAAGGCTTACGGACAATGTCAAAACGGGATCTGCGGCCATGGCATCGCTTCGAATGCACAGCAATATTTAGCTGACGGATGATCCACTGCCCTGCGTCAACGGGAATTACAACGGCTGAGCCTGTCTTATACGGCAAGAATATCTCTTGCCACGGGTGCCGTGTGCGCCACCGTCTGCACTGCGCACAACATAGATAAAGCAACTAATTCCGTCTATGCCCGCTACGCTCCTCCAAATGGACTATAAAAAGGATGACGGACAATGACAAAACGGGATTTGCTGCCTTGGCATCGCTTCTAGTGCACGGCAATATCTAGCCGACGGATGATCCACTGCCCTGCGTCGACGGGAGTCGCAACGGCTGAGCCTGCCTTATACGGCAAGAATATCTCTTGCCACGGGTGCCGTGTGCCACCGTCTGCACTGCGCACAACTTGGATAAAGCAAATATTTCCTACGCCGCCCTCTACGCGCCTCCAAATGGACTATAAAAAGAATGACGGCCAATGACAAAACGGGATTTGCTACCTTGGCATCGCTTTTAGTACACGAAAATATCTAGCAAACGGATGATCCACTGCCCTGCTTCGACGGGAATCACAACGGCTGAGCCTGTCTGATACGGCAGGAATATCGCTTGCTACGGGTGCCGTGTTTGCGATCGTCTGCGCTGCGCACAACTTGGATAAAGCAGCTATTTCCGTCGCCGCCCGCTACGCGCCTCCAAATGGACTATAGAAAGGCTGACGGACAATGTCAAAACGGGATTTATGTCCATGGCATCGCTTCAAATGCACAACAATATTATCAGTCTTTAGCTGATGGAGGAGCCACTGCACTGCGTCGATGGGAATCACAACGGCTGAGCTTGTCTAATACGGCCGGAAAATCGCTTGCCATGGGTGCCCTGTGTGCCTTCATCTGCACTCTGCACACCATGAATAAAGCAACTACTTCGGTCGGCGCCCGCTATGGGCCTCCAAATGGACTATAAGAAGACTGACGGACAACAACAAAACAGGATTTACGTCCATGGCATCGCTTCGAATGCACAGCAATATAATCACTGTTTAGCTGACGGGGCAGTCCCTGCCCTGCGTCGAATGGAATCCCAACGGCTGAGCATGTCTGATACGGCAGGAAAACCTCTTGCCAAGGGTGCCACGTATTCCATCATCTGCACTATGCACAACATGAATAAAGCAGCTACTTTCGCCGCCGCCCGCTATGCGCCTCCAACTGGACAATAAAAAAGCGGACAGACAATGACAAAACAGGATTTGTGGCCATGGCATCGCTTCGAATGCACAGCAATATTATCACTGTTAAGCTGACGGAGGAGCCACTGCCCTGCGTCGAAGGGAATCACAAACGGCTGAGACTGTCTGATACGGCACGAAAATCTCTTGCTAGGGGTGCCACATATTCCATCATCTGCACTATGCACAACATGAATAAAGCAAATACTTACGTCGCCGCCCGCTATGCGCCTCCAATTGGACAATAGAAAGGCTGTCGGATGATGACAAAACGGGATTTGCTGCCTTGGCATCGCTTCTAGTGCACGTCATTATCTAGCCGACGGATGATCCACTGCCATGCGTCGACGGGAGTCACAACGGCTGAGCCTGTCTTATACGGCAAGAATATCTCTTGCCACGGGTGCCGTGTGCGCCACCGTCTGCACTGCGCACAACTTGGATAAAGCAATTATTTACTTCGCCGCCCTCTATGCGCCTCCAAATGGACTATAAAAAGGATGACGGACAATGACAAAACGGCATTTGTGGCCTTGGCGTCGCTTCGTATGCACAGCAATGTTATCACTGTTTAGCTGAGGGAGGAGCCACTGCCCTGCGTCGAAGGGAATCACAACGGCTGAGCCTGTCTCATACGGCAGGAAAATCTCTTGCTAGGGGTGCCCCGTATTCCATCATCTGGACTATGCACAACATGAATAAACCAACTACTTCCGTCGCCGCCCGCTATGCGCCTCCAATTGGACAATAAAAAGGCTGACGGACAATGTCAAAACGGGATCTGCGGCCATGGTATCGCTTCGAATGCACAGAAAGATTTAGCTGACGGATGATCCGCTGCCCTGCGTCGACGGGAGTCACAACGACTGAGCCTGTCTTATACGGCAAGTATATCTCTTTCCACGGGTGCCTTGTGCCACCGTCTGCACTGCGCACAACATGGATAAAGCGACTATTTCCGTCTATGCCCGCTACGCGCCTCCAAATGGACTATAAAAACGATGACGGACAATGACAAAACGGGATTTGCTGCCTTGGCATCGCTTCTAGTGCACGGCAATATCTAGCCGACGGATGATCCACTGCCCTGCGTCGACGGGAATCACAACGGGTGAGCCTGTCTGAACGGCAGGTAAATCTCTTGTCAGGGGTGCCACGTATTCTATCATCCGCACTATGCACAACATGACTAAAACAACTACTTCCGTCGCCACCCGCTATGCGCCTCCAAATGGACAATAAAAAGGATGACGGACAATGACAAAACGGCATTTGCTGCCTTGGCATCGCTTCTATTGCACGGCAATATCTAGCTGACGGATGATCCGCTGCCCTGCGTCGACGGCAGTCACAACGGCTGAGCATGTCTGATACGGCAGGAAAATCAATTGCCAGGGATGCCACGTATTCCATCATCCGCACTATGCACAACATGAATAAAGCAACTACTTCCATCGCCCCCGCTATGCGCCTCCGATTGGACAATAAAAAGGCTGACGGACAATGTCAAAACGGGATCTGCGGCCATGGTATCGCTTCGAATGCACAGAAAGATTTAGCTGACGGATGATCCGCTGCCCTGCGTCGACGGGAGTCACAACGGCTGAGCATGTCTGATACGGCAGCAAAATCTCTTGCCAGGGGTGCCACGTATTCCATCATCCGCACTATGCACAACATAAAACAACTACTTCCGTCGCCACCCGCTATGCGCCTCCAAATGGACAATAAAAAGGATGACGGACAATGACAAAACGGCATTTGCTGCCTTGGCATCGCTTCGAATGCACAGAAAGATTTAGCTGACGGATGATCCGCTGCCCTGCGTCGACGGGAGTCACAACGACTGAGCCTGTCTTATACGGCAAGTATATCTCTTTCCACGGGTGCCTTGTGCCACCGTCTGCACTGCGCACAACATGGATAAAGCGACTATTTCCGTCTATGCCCGCTACGCGCCTCCAAATGGACTATAAAAACGATGACGGACAATGACAAAACGGGATTTGCTGCCTTGGCATCGCTTCTAGTGCACGGCAATATCTAGCCGACGGATGATCCACTGCCCTGCGTCGACGGGAATCACAACGGCTGAGCATGTCTGATACGGCAGGAAAATCAATTGCCAGGGATTCCACGTATTCCATCATCCGCACTATGCACAACATGAATAAAGCAACTACTTCCATCGCCCCCGCTATGCGCCTCCGATTGGACAATAAAAAGGCTGACGGACAATGTCAAAACGGGATCTGCGGCCATGGTATCGCTTCGAATGCACAGAAAGATTTAGCTGACGGATGATCCGCTGCCCTGCGTCGACGGGAGTCACAACGGCTGAGCATGTCTGATACGGCAGCAAAATCTCTTGCCAGGGGTGCCACGTATTCCATCATCCGCACTATGCACAACATAAAACAACTACTTCCGTCGCCGCCCGCTATGCGCCTCCAATTGGACAATAAAAAGGCTGACGGACAATGTCAAAACGGGATCTGCGGCCATGGTATCGCTTCGAATGCACAGAAAGATTTAGCTGACGGATGATCCGCTGCCCTGCGTCGACGGGAGTCACAACGACTGAGCCTGTCTTATACGGCAAGTATATCTCTTTCCACGGGTGCCTTGTGCCACCGTCTGCACTGCGCACAACATGGATAAAGCGACTATTTCCGTCTATGCCCGAAACGCGCCTCCAAATGGACTATAAAAACGATGACGGACAATGACAAAACGGGATTTGCTGCCTTGGCATCGCTTCTAGTGCACGGCAATATCTAGCCGACGGATGATCCACTGCCCTGCGTCGACGGGAATCACAACGGGTGAGCCTGTCTGAACGGCAGGAAAATCTCTTGTCAGGGGTGCCACGTATTCTATCATCCGCACTATGCACAACATGACTAAAACAACTACTTCCGTCGCCACCCGCTATGCGCCTCCAAATGGACAATAAAAAGGATGACGGACAATGACAAAACGGCATTTGCTGCCATGGTATCGCTTCGAATGCACAGCAATATTTAGCTGACGGATGATCCGCTGCCCTGCGTCGACGGCAGTCACAACGGCTGAGCATGTCTGATACGGCAGGAAAATCAATTGCCAGGGATGCCACGTATTCCATCATCCGCACTATGCACAACATGAATAAAACAACTACTTCCGTCGCCACCCGCTATGCGCCTCCAATTGGACAATAAAACGTCTGACGGACAATGTCAAAACGGGATCTGCTGCCATGGTATCGCTTCGAATGCACAGCAATATTTAGCTGACGGATGATCCGCTGCCCTGCGTCGACGGCAGTCACAACGGCTGAGCATGTCTGATACGGCAGGAAAATCTCTTGCCAGGGGTGCCACGTATTCCATCATCCGCACTATGCACAACATGAATAAAGCAACTACTTCCGTCGCCACCCGCTATGCGCCTCCAATTGGACAATAAAAAGGCTGACGGACAATGTCAAAACGGGATCTGCTGCCATGGTATCGCTTCGAATGCACAGCAATATTAAGCTGACGGATGATCCACTGCACTGCGTCGACGGGAGTCACTACGGCTGAGCATGTCTGATACGGCAGGAAAATCTCTTGATCCACTGCACTGCGTCGACGGGAGTCACTACGGCTGAGCATGTCTGATACGGCAGGAAAATCTCTTGCCAGGGTTGCCACGTATTCCATCATCCGCACTATGCACAACATGAATAAAGCAACTACTTCCGTCGCCACCCGCTATGCGCCTCCAATTGGACAATAAAAAGGCTGACGGACAATGTCAAAACGGGATCTGCTGCCATGGTATCGCTTCGAATGCACAGCAATATTAAGCTGACGGATGATCCACTGCACTGCGTCGACGGGAGTCACTACGGCTGAGCATGTCTGATACGGCAGGAAAATCTCTTGCCAGGGTTGCCACGTATTCCATCATCCGCACTATGCACAACATGAATAAAGCAACTACTTCCGTCGCCACCCGCTATGCGCCTCCAATTGGACAATAAAAAGGCTGACGGACAATGTCAAAACGGGATCTGCGGCCATGGTATCGCTTCGAATGCACAGCAATATTAAGCTGACGGATGATCCACTGCACTGCGTCGACGGGAGTCACTACGGCTGAGCATGTCTGATACGGCAGGAAAATCTCTTGCCAGGGTTGCCACGTATTCCATCATCCGCACTATGCACAACATAAATAAAGCAACTACTTCCGTCGCCACCCGCTATGCGCCTCCAATTGGACAATAAAAAGGCTGACGGACAATGTCAAAACGGGATCTGCTGCCATGGTATCGCTTCGAATGCACAGCAATATTAAGCTGACGGATGATCCACTGCACTGCGTCGCCGGGAGTCACAACGGCTGAGCATCTCTGATACGGCAGGAAAATCTCTTGCCAGGGTTGCCACGTATTCCATCATCCGCACTATGCACAACATGAATAAAGCAACTACTTCCGTCGCCACCCGCTATGCGCCTCCAATTGGACAATAAAAAGGCTGACGGACAATGTCAAAACGGGATCTGCTGCCATGGTATCGCTTCGAATGCACAGCAATATTAAGCGGACGGATGATCCACTGCACTGCGTCGCCGGGAGTCACAACGGCTGAGCATCTCTGATACGGCAGGAAAATCTCTTGCCAGGGTTGCCACGTATTCCATCATCCGCACTATGCACAACATGAATAAAGCAACTACTTCCGTCGCCACCCGCTATGCGCCTCCAATTGGACAATAAAAAGGCTGACGGACAATGTCAAAACGGGATCTGCTGCCATGGTATCGCTTCGAATGCACAGCAATATTAAGCTGACGGATGATCCACTGCACTGCGTCGCCGGGAGTCACAACGGCTGAGCATCTCTGATACGGCAGGAAAATCTCTTGCCAGGGTTGCCACGTATTCCATCACCCGCACTATGCACAACATGAATAAAGCAACTACTTCCGTCGCCACCCGCTATGCGCCTCCAATTGGACAATAAAAAGGCTTACGGACAATGTCAAAACGGGATCTGCGGCCATGGCATCGCTTCGAATGCACAGCAATATTTAGCTGACGGATGATCCACTGCCCTGCGTCAACGGGAATTACAACGGCTGAGCCTGTCTTATACGGCAAGAATATCTCTTGCCACGGGTGCCGTGTGCGCCACCGTCTGCACTGCGCACAACATAGATAAAGCAACTAATTCCGTCTATGCCCGCTACGCTCCTCCAAATGGACTATAAAAAGGATGACGGACAATGACAAAACGGGATTTGCTGCCTTGGCATCGCTTCTAGTGCACGGCAATATCTAGCCGACGGATGATCCACTGCCCTGCGTCGACGGGAGTCGCAACGGCTGAGCCTGCCTTATACGGCAAGAATATCTCTTGCCACGGGTGCCGTGTGCCACCGTCTGCACTGCGCACAACTTGGATAAAGCAAATATTTCCTACGCCGCCCTCTACGCGCCTCCAAATCGACTATAAAAAGAATGACGGCCAATGACAAAACGGGATTTGCTACCTTGGCATCGCTTTTAGTACACGACAATATCTAGCCGACGGATGATCCACTGCCCTGCTTCGACGGGAATCACAACGGCTGAGCCTGTCTGATACGGCAGGAATATCGCTTGCTACGGGTGCCGTGTTTGCGATCGTCTGCGCTGCGCACAACTTGGATAAAGCAGCTATTTCCGTCGCCGCCCGCTACGCGCCTCCAAATGGACTATAGAAAGGCTGACGGACAATGTCAAAACGGGATTTATGTCCATGGCATCGCTTCAAATGCACAACAATATTATCAGTCTTTAGCTGATGGAGGAGCCACTGCACTGCGTCGATGGGAATCACAACGGCTGAGCTTGTCTAATACGGCCGGAAAATCGCTTGCCATGGGTGCCCTGTGTGCCTTCATCTGCACTCTGCACACCATGAATAAAGCAACTACTTCGGTCGGCGCCCGCTATGGGCCTCCAAATGGACTATAAGAAGACTGACGGACAACAACAAAACAGGATTTACGTCCATGGCATCGCTTCGAATGCACAGCAATATAATCACTGTTTAGCTGACGGGGCAGTCCCTGCCGTGCGTCGACGGGAATCCCAACGGCTGAGCATGTCTGATACGGCAGGAAAACCTCTTGCCAAGGGTGCCACGTATTCCATCATCTGCACTATGCACAACATGAATAAAGCAGCTACTTTCGCCGCCGCCCGCTATGCGCCTCCAACTGGACAATAAAAAAGCGGACAGACAATGACAAAACAGGATTTGTGGCCATGGCATCGCTTCGAATGCACAGCAATATTATCACTGTTAAGCTGACGGAGGAGCCACTGCCCTGCGTCGAAGGGAATCACAAACGGCTGAGACTGTCTGATACGGCACGAAAATCTCTTGCTAGGGGTGCCACATATTCCATCATCTGCACTATGCACAACATGAATAAAGCAAATACTTACGTCGCCGCCCGCTATGCGCCTCCAATTGGACAATAGAAAGGCTGTCGGATGATGACAAAACGGGATTTGCTGCCTTGGCATCGCTTCTAGTGCACGTCATTATCTAGCCGACGGATGACACACTGCCATGCGTCGACGGGAGTTACAACGGCTGAGCCTGTCTTATAAGGCAAGAATATCTCTTGCCACGGGTGCCGTGTGCCACCGTCTGCACTGCGCACAACTTGGATAAAGCAAATATTTCCTACGCCGCCCTCTACGCGCCTCCAAATGGACTATAAAAAGAATGACGGCCAATGACAAAACGGGATTTGCTACCTTGGCATCGCTTTTAGTACACGACAATATCTAGCCGACGGATGATCCACTGCCCTGCTTCGACGGGAATCACAACGGCTGAGCCTGTCTGATACGGCAGGAATATCGCTTGCTACGGGTGCCGTGTTTGCGATCGTCTGCGCTGCGCACAACTTGGATAAAGCAGCTATTTCCGTCGCCGCCCGCTACGCGCCTCCAAATGGACTATAGAAAGGCTGACGGACAATGTCAAAACGGGATTTATGTCCATGGCATCGCTTCAAATGCACAACAATATTATCAGTCTTTAGCTGATGGAGGAGCCACTGCACTGCGTCGATGGGAATCACAACGGCTGAGCTTGTCTAATACGGCCGGAAAATCGCTTGCCATGGGTGCCCTGTGTGCCTTCATCTGCACTCTGCACACCATGAATAAAGCAACTACTTCGGTCGGCGCCCGCTATGGGCCTCCAAATGGACTATAAGAAGACTGACGGACAACAACAAAACAGGATTTACGTCCATGGCATCGCTTCGAATGCACAGCAATATAATCACTGTTTAGCTGACGGGGCAGTACCTGCCCTGCGTCGAATGGAATCCCAACGGCTGAGCATGTCTGATACGGCAGGAAAACCTCTTGCCAAGGGTGCCACGTATTCCATCATCTGCACTATGCACAACATGAATAAAGCAGCTACTTTCGCCGCCGCCCGCTATGCGCCTCCAACTGGACAATAAAAAAGCGGACAGACAATGACAAAACAGGATTTGTGGCCATGGCATCGCTTCGAATGCACAGCAATATTATCACTGTTAAGCTGACGGAGGAGCCACTGCCCTGCGTCGAAGGGAATCACAAACGGCTGAGACTGTCTGATACGGCACGAAAATCTCTTGCTAGGGGTGCCACATATTCCATCATCTGCACTATGCACAACATGAATAAAGCAAATACTTACGTCGCCGCCCGCTATGCGCCTCCAATTGGACAATAGAAAGGCTGTCGGATGATGACAAAACGGGATTTGCTGCCTTGGCATCGCTTCTAGTGCACGTCATTATCTAGCCGACGGATGATCCACTGCCATGCGTCGACGGGAGTCACAACGGCTGAGCCTGTCTTATACGGCAAGAATATCTCTTGCCACGGGTGCCGTGTGCGCCACCGTCTGCACTGCGCACAACTTGGATAAAGCAATTATTTACTTCGCCGCCCTCAATGCGCCTCCAAATGGACTATAAAAAGGATGACGGACAATGACAAAACGGCATTTGTGGCCTTGGCATCGCTTCGTATGCACAGCAATGTTATCACTGTTTAGCTGAGGGAGGAGCCACTGCCCTGCGTCGAAGGGAATCACAACGGCTGAGCCTGTCTCATACGGCAGGAAAATCTCTTGCCAGGGGTGCCACGTATTCCATCATCTGCACTATGCACAACATGAATAAAGCAATTACTTTCGTCGCCCCCGCTATGCGCCTCCAATTGGACAATAGAAACGCTGTCGGACAATGACAAAACGGGATTTGCTGCCTTGGCATCGCTTCTAGTGCACGTCATTATCTAGCCGACGGATGACACACTGCCATGCGTCGACGGGAGTTACAACGGCTGAGCCTGTCTTATAAGGCAAGAATATCTCTTGCCACGGGTGCCGTGTGCGCCACCGTCTGCACTGCGCACAACATAGATAAAGCAACTAATTCCGTCTATGCCCGCTACGCTCCTCCAAATGGACTATAAAAAGGATGACGGACAATGACAAAACGGGATTTGCTGCCTTGGCATCGCTTCTAGTGCACGGCAATATCTAGCCGACGGATGATCCACTGCCCTGCGTCGACGGGAGTCGCAACGGCTGAGCCTGCCTTATACGGCAAGAATATCTCTTGCCACGGGTGCCGTGTGCCACCGTCTGCACTGCGCACAACTTGGATAAAGCAAATATTTCCTACGCCGCCCTCTACGCGCCTCCAAATGGACTATAAAAAGAATGACGGCCAATGACAAAACGGGATTTGCTACCTTGGCATCGCTTTTAGTACACGACAATATCTAGCCGACGGATGATCCACTGCCCTGCTTCGACGGGAATCACAACGGCTGAGCCTGTCTGATACGGCAGGAATATCGCTTGCTACGGGTGCCGTGTTTGCGATCGTCTGCGCTGCGCACAACTTGGATAAAGCAGCTATTTCCGTCGCCGCCCGCTACGCGCCTCCAAATGGACTATAGAAAGGCTGACGGACAATGTCAAAACGGGATTTATGTCCATGGCATCGCTTCAAATGCACAACAATATTATCAGTCTTTAGCTGATGGAGGAGCCACTGCACTGCGTCGATGGGAATCACAACGGCTGAGCTTGTCTAATACGGCCGGAAAATCGCTTGCCATGGGTGCCCTGTGTGCCTTCATCTGCACTCTGCACACCATGAATAAAGCAACTACTTCGGTCGGCGCCCGCTATGGGCCTCCAAATGGACTATAAGAAGACTGACGGACAACAACAAAACAGGATTTACGTCCATGGCATCGCTTCGAATGCACAGCAATATAATCACTGTTTAGCTGACGGGGCAGTCCCTGCCCTGCGTCGAATGGAATCCCAACGGCTGAGCATGTCTGATACGGCAGGAAAACCTCTTGCCAAGGGTGCCACGTATTCCATCATCTGCACTATGCACAACATGAATAAAGCAGCTACTTTCGCCGCCGCCCGCTATGCGCCTCCAACTGGACAATAAAAAAGCGGACAGACAATGACAAAACAGGATTTGTGGCCATGGCATCGCTTCGAATGCACAGCAATATTATCACTGTTAAGCTGACGGAGGAGCCACTGCCCTGCGTCGAAGGGAATCACAAACGGCTGAGACTGTCTGATACGGCACGAAAATCTCTTGCTAGGGGTGCCACATATTCCATCATCTGCACTATGCACAACATGAATAAAGCAAATACTTACGTCGCCGCCCGCTATGCGCCTCCAATTGGACAATAGAAAGGCTGTCGGATGATGACAAAACGGGATTTGCTGCCTTGGCATCGCTTCTAGTGCACGTCATTATCTAGCCGACGGATGATCCACTGCCATGCGTCGACGGGAGTTACAACGGCTGAGCCTGTCTTATAAGGCAAGAATATCTCTTGCCACGGGTGCCGTGTGCCACCGTCTGCACTGCGCACAACTTGGATAAAGCAATTATTTACTTCGCCGCCCTCTATGCGCCTCCAAATGGACTATAAAAAGGATGACGGACAATGACAAAACGGCATTTGTGGCCTTGGCGTCGCTTCGTATGCACAGCAATGTTATCACTGTTTAGCTGAGGGAGGAGCCACTGCCCTGCGTCGAAGGGAATCACAACGGCTGAGCCTGTCTCATACGGCAGGAAAATCTCTTGCCAGGGGTGCCACGTATTCCATCATCTGCACTATGCACAACATGAATAAAGCAATTACTTTCGTCGCCCCCGCTATGCGCCTCCAATTGGACAATAGAAACGCTGTCGGACAATGACAAAACGGGATTTGCTGCCTTGGCATCGCTTCTAGTGCACGTCATTATCTAGCCGACGGATGACACACTGCCATGCGTCGACGGGAGTTACAACGGCTGAGCCTGTCTTATAAGGCAAGAATATCTCTTGCCACGGGTGCCGTGTGCGCCACCGTCTGCACTGCGCACAACTTGGATAAAGCAACTATTTACTTCGCCGCCCTCTATGCGCCTCCAAATGGACTATAAAAAGGATGATGGACAATGACAAAACGGCATTTGTGGCCTTGGCGTCGCTTCGTATGCACAGCAATGTTATCACTGTTTAGCTGAGGGAGGAGCCACTGCCCTGCGTCGAAGGGAATCACAACGGCTGAGCCTGTCTCATACGGCAGGAAAATCTCTTGCTAGGGGTGCCCCGTATTCCATCATCTGGACTATGCACAACATGAATAAACCAACTACTTCCGTCGCCGCCCGCTATGCGCCTCCAATTGGACAATAAAAAGGCTGACGGACAATGTCAAAACGGGATCGGCGGCCATGGTATCGCTTCGAATGCACAGAAAGATTTAGCTGACGGATGATCCGCTGCCCTGCGTCGACGGGAGTCACAACGACTGAGCCTGTCTTATACGGCAAGTATATCTCTTTCCACGGGTGCCTTGTGCCACCGTCTGCACTGCGCACAACATGGATAAAGCGACTATTTCCGTCTATGCCCGCTACGCGCCTCCAAATGGACTATAAAAACGATGACGGACAATGACAAAACGGGATTTGCTGCCTTGGCATCGCTTCTAGTGCACGGCAATATCTAGCCGACGGATGATCCACTGCCCTGCGTCGACGGGAATCACAACGGGTGAGCCTGTCTGAACGGCAGGAAAATCTCTTGTCAGGGGTGCCACGTATTCTATCATCCGCACTATGCACAACATGACTAAAACAACTACTTCCGTCACCACCCGCTATGCGCCTCCAAATGGACAATAAAAAGGATGACGGACAATGACAAAACGGCATTTGCTGCCTTGGCATCGCTTCTATTGCACGGCAATATCTAGCTGACGGATGATCCGCTGCCCTGCGTCGACGGCAGTCACAACGGCTGAGCATGTCTGATACGGCAGGAAAATCAATTGCCAGGGATGCCACGTATTCCATCATCCGCACTATGCACAACATGAATAAAGCAACTACTTCCATCGCCCCCGCTATGCGCCTCCGATTGGACAATAAAAAGGCTGACGGACAATGTCAAAACGGGATCTGCGGCCATGGTATCGCTTCGAATGCACAGAAAGATTTAGCTGACGGATGATCCGCTGCCCTGCGTCGACGGGAGTCACAACGGCTGAGCATGTCTGATACGGCAGCAAAATCTCTTGCCAGGGGTGCCACGTATTCCATCATCCGCACTATGCACAACATAAAACAACTACTTCCGTCGCCAGCCGCTATGCGCCTCCAAATGGACCATAAAAAGGATGACGGACAATGACAAAACGGCATTTGCTGCCTTGGCATCGCTTCTATTGCACGGCAATATCTAGCCGACGGATGATCCACTGCCCTGCGTCGACGGGAATCACAACGGGTGAGCCTGTCTGAACGGCAGGAAAATCTCTTGCCAGGGGTGCCACGTATTCCATCATCCGCACTATGCACAACATGAATAAAGCAACTACTTCCGTCGCCCCCGCTATGCGCCTCCAATTGGACAATAAAACGTCTGACGGACAATGTCAAAACGGGATCTGCTGCCATGGTATCGCTTCGAATGCACAGCAATATTTAGCTGACGGATGATCCGCTGCCCTGCGTCGACGGCAGTCACAACGGCTGAGCATGTCTGATACGGCAGGAAAATCAATTGCCAGGGATGCCACGTATTCCATCATCCGCACTATGCACAACATGAATAAAGCAACTACTTCCATCGCCCCCGCTATGCGCCTCCAATTGGACAATAAAACGTCTGACGGACAATGTCAAAACGGGATCTGCTGCCATGGTATCGCTTCGAATGCACAGCAATATTTAGCTGACGGATGATCCGCTGCCCTGCGTCGACGGCAGTCACAACGGCTGAGCATGTCTGATACGGCAGGAAAATCTCTTGCCAGGGGTGCCACGTATTCCATCATCCGCACTATGCACAACATGAATAAAACAACTACTTCCGTCGCCACCCGCTATGCGCCTCCAAATGGACCATAAAAAGGATGACGGACAATGACAAAACGGCATTTGCTGCCTTGGCATCGCTTCTAGTGCACGGCAATATCTAGCCGACGGATGATCCACTGCCCTGCGTCGACGGGAATCACAACGGGTGAGCCTGTCTGAACGGCAGGAAAATCTTTTGCCAGGGGTGCCACGTATTCCATCATCCGCCCTATGCACAACATGAATAAAGCAACTACTTCCGTCGCCACCCGCTATGCGCCTCCAATTGGACAATAAAAAGGCTGACGGACAATGTCAAAACGGGATTTGCTGCCTTGGCATCGCTTCTAGTGCACGGCAATATCTAGCCGACGGATGATCCGCTGCCGGGCGTCGACGGGAGTCACAACGGCTGAGCATGTCTGATACGGCAGGAAAATCTCTTGCCAGGGGTGCCACGTATTCCATCATCCGCACTATGCACAACATGAATAAAACAACTACTTCCGTCGCCACCCGCTATGCGCCTCCAATTGGACAATAAAAAGGCTGACGGACAATGTCAAAACGGGATCTGCATCCATGGTATCGCTTCGAATGCACAGAAAGATTTAGCTGACGGATGATCCGCTGCCCTGCGTCGACGGGAGTCACAACGGCTGAGCATGTCTGATACGGCAGGAAAATCTCTTGCCAGGGGTGCCACGTATTCCATCATCCGCACTATGCACAACATGAATAAAGCAACTACTTCCGTCGCCACCCGCTATGCGCCCCCAATTGGACAATAAAAAGTCTGACGGACAATGTCAAAACGGGATCTGCTGCCATGGTATCGCTTCGAATGCACAGCAATATTTAGCTGACGGATGATCCACTGCACTGCGTCGACGGGAGTCACTACGGCTGAGCATGTCTGATACGGCAGGAAAATCTCTTGCCAGGGGTGCCACGTATTCCATCATCCGCACTATGCACAACATGAATAAAGCAACTACTTCCGTCGCCACCCGCTATGCGCCTCCAATTGGACAATAAAAAGTCTGACGGACAATGTCAAAACGGGATCTGCTGCCATGGTATCGCTTCGAATGCACAGCAATATTTAGCTGACGGATGATCCACTGCACTGCGTCGACGGGAGTCACTACGGCTGAGCATGTCTGATACGGCAGGAAAATCTCTTGCCAGGGGTGCCACGTATTCCTTCATCCGCACTATGCACAACATGAATAAAGCAACTACTTCCGTCGCCACCCGCTATGCGCCTCCAATTGGACAATAAAAAGGCTGACGGACAATGTCAAAACGGGATCTGCGGCCATGGTATCGCTACGAATGCACAGCAATATTTAGCTGACGGATGATCCGCTGCCCTGCGTCGACGGCAGTCACAACGGCTGAGCATGTCTGATACGGCAGGAAAATCAATTGCCAGGGATGCCACGTATTCCATCATCCGCACTGCGCTCAATTTGGATAAAGCAACTATTTCCGTCTATGCCCGCTACGCGCCTCCAAATGGACTATAAAAACGATGACGGACAATGACAAAACGGGATTTGCTGCCTTGGCATCGCTTCTAGTGCACGGCAATATCTAGCCGACGGATGATCCACTGCCCTGCGTCGACGGGAATCACAACGGGTGAGCCTGTCTGAACGGCAGGAAAATCTCTTGCCAGGGGTGCCACGTATTCCATCATCCGCACTATGCACAACATGAATAAAGCAACTACTTCCATCGCCCCCGCTATCCGCCTCCAATTGGACAAAAAAAAGGCTGACGGACAATGTCAAAACGGGATCTGCGGCCATGGTATCGCTTCGAATGCACAGAAAGATTTAGCTGACGGATGATCCGCTGCCCTGCGTCGACGGGAGTCACAACGGCTGAGCATGTCTGATACGGCAGGAAAATCTCTTGCCAGGGGTGCCACGTATTCCATCATCCGCACTATGCACAACATGAATAAAACAACTACTTCCGTCGCCACCCGCTATGCGCCTCCAAATGGACAATAAAAAGGATGACGGACAATGACAAAACGGCATTTGCTGCCTTGGCATCGCTTCTATTGCACGGCAATATCTAGCTGACGGATGATCCGCTGCCGTGCGTCGCCGGGAGTCACAACGGCTGAGCATGTCTGATACGGCAGGAAAATCTCTTGCCAGGGGTGCCACGTATTCCATCATCCGCACTATGCACAACATGAATAAAGCAACTACTTCCGTCGCCACCCGCTATGCGCCTCCAATTGGACAATAAAAAGGCTGACGGACAATGTCAAAACGGGATCTGCTGCCATGGTATCGCTTCGAATGCACAGCAATATTAAGCTGACGGATGATCCACTGCACTGCGTCGACGGGAGTCACTACGGCTGAGCATGTCTGATACGGCAGGAAAATCTCTTGCCAGGGATGCCACGTATTCCATTATCCGCACTATGCACAACATGAATAAAGCAACTACTTCCGTCGCCACCCGCTATGCGCCTCCAATTGGACAATAAAAAGGCTGACGGACAATGTCAAAACGGGATCTGCGGCCATGGTATCGCTTCGAATGCACAGCAATATTTAGCTGACGGACGATCCACTGCCCTGCGTCGACGGGAGTCACAACGGCTGAGCATGTCTGATACGGCAGGAAAATCTCTTGCCAGGGGTGCCACGTATTCCATCATCCGCACTATGCACAACATGAATAAAGCAACTACTTCCATCGCCCCCGCTATGCGCCTCCAATTGGACAATAAAAAGGCTGACGGACAATGTCAAAACGGATTCTGCGGCCATGGTATCGCTTCGAATGCACAGCAATATGTAGCTGACGGATGATCCGCTGCCCTGCGTCGACGGCAGTCACAACGGCTGAGCATGTCTGATACGGCAGGAAAATCAATTGCCAGGGATGCCACGTATTCCATCATCCGCACTGCGCTCAACTTGGATAAAGCAACTATTTCCGTCTATGCCTGCTACGCGCCTCCAAATCGACTATAAAAAAGATGACGGACAATGACAAAACGGGATTCGCTGCCTTGGCATCGGTTCTAGTGCACGACAATATTTAGCCGACGGATGATCCACTGCACTGCGTCAACGGGAATTACAACGGCTGAGCCTGTCTTATACGGCAAGGATATCTCTTGCCACGGGTGCCGTGTGCGCCACCGTCTGCACTGCGCACAACATAGATAAAGCAACTAATTCCGTCTATGCCCGCTACGCTCCTCCAAATGGACTATAAAAAGGATGACGGACAATGACAAAACGGGATTTGCTGCCTTGGCATCGCTTCTAGTGCACGGCAATATCTAGCCGACGGATGATCCACTGCCCTGCGTCGACGGGAGTCGCAACGGCTGAGCCTGCCTTATACGGCAAGAATATCTCTTGCCACGGGTGCCGTGTGCCACCGTCTGCACTGCGCACAACTTGGATAAAGCAAATATTTCCTACGCCGCCCTCTACGCGCCTCCAAATGGACTATAAAAAGAATGACGGCCAATGACAAAACGGGATTTGCTACCTTGGCATCGCTTTTAGTACACGACAATATCTAGCCGACGGATGATCCACTGCCCTGCTTCGACGGGAATCACAACGGCTGAGCCTGTCTGATACGGCAGGAATATCGCTTGCTACGGGTGCCGTGTTTGCGATCGTCTGCGCTGCGCACAACTTGGATAAAGCAGCTATTTCCGTCGCCGCCCGCTACGCGCCTCCAAATGGACTATAGAAAGGCTGACGGACAATGTCAAAACGGGATTTATGTCCATGGCATCGCTTCAAATGCACAACAATATTATCAGTCTTTAGCTGATGGAGGAGCCACTGCACTGCGTCGATGGGAATCACAACGGCTGAGCTTGTCTAATACGGCCGGAAAATCGCTTGCCATGGGTGCCCTGTGTGCCTTCATCTGCACTCTGCACACCATGAATAAAGCAACTACTTCGGTCGGCGCCCGCTATGGGCCTCCAAATGAACTATAAGAAGACTGACGGACAACAACAAAACAGGATTTACGTCCATGGCATCGCTTCGAATGCACAGCAATATAATCACTGTTTAGCTGACGGGGCAGTCCCTGCCCTGCGTCGAATGGAATCCCAACGGCTGAGCATGTCTGATACGGCAGGAAAACCTCTTGCCAAGGGTGCCACGTATTCCATCATCTGCACTATGCACAACATGAATAAAGCAGCTACTTTCGCCGCCGCCCGCTATGCGCCTCCAACTGGACAATAAAAAAGCGGACAGGCAATGACAAAACAGGATTTGTGGCCATGGCATCGCTTCGAATGCACAGCAATATTATCACTGTTAAGCTGACGGAGGAGCCACTGCCCTGCGTCGAAGGGAATCACAAACGGCTGAGACTGTCTGATACGGCACGAAAATCTCTTGCTAGGGGTGCCACATATTCCATCATCTGCACTATGCACAACATGAATAAAGCAAATACTTACGTCGCCGCCCGCTATGCGCCTCCAATTGGACAATAGAAAGGCTGTCGGATGATGACAAAACGGGATTTGCTGCCTTGGCATCGCTTCTAGTGCACGTCATTATCTAGCCGACGGATGATCCACTGCCATGCGTCGACGGGAGTCACAACGGCTGAGCCTGTCTTATACGGCAAGAATATCTCTTGCCACGGGTGCCGTGTGCGCCACCGTCTGCACTGCGCACAACTTGGATAAAGCAATTATTTACTTCGCCGCCCTCTATGCGCCTCCAAATGGACTATAAAAAGGATGACGGACAATGACAAAACGGCATTTGTGGCCTTGGCGTCGCTTCGTATGCACAGCAATGTTATCACTGTTTAGCTGAGGGAGGAGCCACTGCCCTGCGTCGAAGGGAATCACAACGGCTGAGCCTGTCTGATACGGCAGGAAAATCTCTTGCTAGGGGTGCCCCGTATTCCATCATCTGGACTATGCACAACATGAATAAACCAACTACTTCCGTCGCCGCCCGCTATGCGCCTCCAAATGGACTATAAAAACGATGACGGACAATGACAAAACGGGATTTGCTGCCTTGGCATCGCTTCTAGTGCACGGCAATATCTAGCCGACGGATGATCCACTGCCCTGCGTCGACGGGAATCACAACGGGTGAGCCTGTCTGAACGGCAGGAAAATCTCTTGTCAGGGGTGCCACGTATTCTATCATCCGCACTATGCACAACATGACTAAAACAACTACTTCCGTCGCCACCCGCTATGCGCCTCCAAATGGACAATAAAAACGATGACGGACAATGACAAAACGGGATTTGCTGCCTTGGCATCGCTTCTAGTGCACGGCAATATTTAGCTGACGGATGATCCGCTGCCCTGCGTCGACGGCAGTCACAACGGCTGAGCATGTCTGATACGGCAGGAAAATCTCTTGCCAGGGGTGCCACGTATTCCATCATCCGCACTATGCACAACATGAATAAAACAACTACTTCCGTCGCCACCCGCTATGCGCCTCCAAATGGACCATAAAAAGGATGACGGACAATGACAAAACGGCATTTGCTGCCTTGGCATCGCTTCTATTGCACGGCAATATTTAGCTGACGGATGATCCGCTGCCCTGCGTCGACGGCAGTCACAACGGCTGAGCATGTCTGATACGGCAGGAAAATCAATTGCCAGGGATGCCACGTATTCCATCATCCGCACTATGCACAACATGAATAAAGCAACTACTTCCATCGCCCCCGCTATGCGCCTCCAATTGGACAATAAAACGTCTGACGGACAATGTCAAAACGGGATCTGCTGCCATGGTATCGCTTCGAATGCACAGCAATATCTAGCTGACCGATGATCCGCTGCCGTGCGTCGACGGGAGTCACAACGGCTGACCATGTCTGATACGGCAGCAAAATCTCTTGCCAGGGGTGCCACGTATTCCATCATCCGCACTATGCACAACATGAATAAAGCAACTACTTCCGTCGCCCCCGCTATGCGCCTCCAATTGGACAATAAAACGTCTGACGGACAATGTCAAAACGGGATCTGCTGCCATGGTATCGCTTCGAATGCACAGCAATATTTAGCTGACGGATGATCCGCTGCCCTGCGTCGACGGCAGTCACAACGGCTGAGCATGTCTGATACGGCAGGAAAATCAATTGCCAGGGATGCCACGTATTCCATCATCCGCACTATGCACAACATGAATAAAGCAACTACTTCCATCGCCCCCGCTATGCGCCTCCAATTGGACAATAAAACGTCTGACAGACAATGTCAAAACGGGATCTGCTGCTATGGTATCGCTTCGAATGCACAGCAATATTTAGCTGACGGATGATCCGCTGCCCTGCGTCGACGGCAGTCACAACGGCTGAGCATGTCTGATACGGCAGGAAAATCTCTTGCCAGGGGTGCCACGTATTCCATCATCCGCACTATGCACAACATGAATAAAACAACTACTTCCGTCGCCACCCGCTATGCGCCTCCAAATGGACCATAAAAAGGATGACGGACAATGACAAAACGGCATTTGCTGCCTTGGCATCGCTTCTATTGCACGGCAATATCTAGCTGACGGATGATCCGCTGCCGTGCGTCGACGGCAGTCACAACGGCTGAGCATGTCTGATACGGCAGGAAAATCAATTGCCAGGGGTGCCACGTATTCCATCATCCGCACTATGCACAACATGAATAAAACAACTACTTCCGTCGCCACCCGCTATGCGCCTCCAAATGGACCATAAAAAGGATGACGGACAATGACAAAACGGCATTTGCTGCCTTGGCATCGCTTCTATTGCACGGCAATATTTAGCTGACGGATGATCCGCTGCCCTGCGTCGACGGCAGTCACAACGGCTGAGCATGTCTGATACGGCAGGAAAATCAATTGCCAGGGATGCCACGTATTCCATCATCCGCACTATGCACAACATGAATAAAGCAACTACTTCCATCGCCCCCGCTATGCGCCTCCAATTGGACAATAAAACGTCTGACGGACAATGTCAAAACGGGATCTGCTGCCATGGTATCGCTTCTAATGCACAGCAATATTTAGCTGACGGATGATCCGCTGCCCTGCGTCGACGGCAGTCACAACGGCTGAGCATGTCTGATACGGCAGGAAAATCTCTTGCCAGGGGTGCCACGTATTCCATCATCCGCACTATGCACAACATGAATAAAACAACTACTTCCGTCGCCACCCGCTATGCGCCTCCAAATGGACCATAAAAAGGATGACGGACAATGACAAAACGGCATTTGCTGCCTTGGCATCGCTTCTATTGCACGGCAATATCTAGCTGACGGATGATCCGCTGCCGGGCGTCGACGGGAGTCACAACGGCTGAGCATGTCTGATACGGCAGGAAAATCTCTTGCCAGGGGTGCCACGTATTCCTTCATCCGCACTATGCACAACATGAATAAAGCAACTACTTCCGTCGCCACCCGCTATGCGCCTCCAATTGGACAATAAAAAGGCTGACGGACAATGTCAAAACGGGATCTGCGGCCATGGTGTCGCTACGAATGCACAGCAATATTTAGCTGACGGATGATCCGCTGCCCTGCGTCGACGGCAGTCACAACGGCTGAGCATGTCTGATACGCCAGGAAAATCAATTGCCAGGGATGCAACGTATTCCATCATCCGCACTGCGCTCAATTTGGATAAAGCAACTATTTCCGTCTATGCCCGCTACGCGCCTCCAAATGGACTATAAAAACGATGACGGACAATGACAAAACGGGATTTGCTGCCTTGGCATCGCTTCTAGTGCACGGCAATATCTAGCCGACGGATGATCCACTGCCCTGCGTCGACGGGAATCACAACGGGTGAGCCTGTCTGAACGGCAGGAAAATCTCTTGCCAGGGGTGCCACGTATTCCATCATCCGCACTATGCACAACATGAATAAAGCAACTACTTCCATCGCCCCCGCTATCCGCCTCCAATTGGACAAAAAAAAAGGCTGACGGACAATGTCAAAACGGGATCTGCGGCCATGGTATCGCTTCGAATGCACAGAAAGATTTAGCTGACGGATGATCCGCTGCCCTGCGTCGACGGGAGTCACAACGGCTGAGCATGTCTGATACGGCAGGAAAATCTCTTGCCAGGGGTGCCACGTATTCCATCATCCGCACTATGCACAACATGAATAAAGCAACTACTTCCGTCGCCACCCGCTATGCGCCTCCAATTGGACAATAAAAAGGCTGACGGACAATGTCAAAACGGGATCTGCGGCCATGGTATCGCTTCGAATGCACAGCAATATTTAGCTGACGGACGATCCACTGCCCTGCGTCGACGGGAGTCACAACGGCTGAGCATGTCTGATACGGCAGGAAAATCTCTTGCCAGGGGTGCCACGTATTCCATCATCCGCACTATGCACAACATGAATAAAGCAACTACTTCCATCGCCCCCGCTATGCGCCTCCAATTGGACAATAAAAAGGCTGACGGACAATGTCAAAACGGATTCTGCGGCCATGGTATCGCTTCGAATGCACAGCAATATTTAGCTGACGGATGATCCGCTGCCCTGCGTCGACGGCAGTCACAACGGGTGAGCATGTCTGATACGGCAGGAAAATCAATTGCCAGGGATGCCACGTATTCCATCATCCGCACTGCGCTCAACTTGGATAAAGCAACTATTTCCGTCTATGCCTGCTACGCGCCTCCAAATCGACTATAAAAAAGATGACGGACAATGACAAAACGGGATTCGCTGCCTTGGCATCGGTTCTAGTGCACGACAATATTTAGCCGACGGATGATCCACTGCACTGCGTCAACGGGAATTACAACGGCTGAGCCTGTCTTATAAGGCAAGGATATCTCTTGCCACGGGTGCCGTGTGCTCCACCGTGTGCACTGCGCACAACTTAGATAAAGCAACTATTTCCGTCTATGACCGCTACGCGCCTCCAAATGGACTATAAAAAGGATGACGGACAATGACAAAATGGGATTTGCTGCCTTGGCATCGCTTCTAGTGCACGGCAATATCTAGCCGTCGGATGATCCACTGCCCTGCGTCGACGGGAGTCGCAACGGCTGAGCCTGCCTTATACGGCAAGAATATCTCTTGCCACGGGTGCCGTGTGCCACCGTCTGCACTGCGCACCACTTGGATAAAGCAACTATTTCCTACGCCGCCCTCTACGCGCCTCCAAATGGACTATAAAAAGTCTGACGGACAATAAAAAAACGGTATTTGCTGCCTTGGCATCGCTTTTAGCGCACGGCAATATCTAGCCGACGGATGATCCAGTGCCCCGCGTCGACGGTAGTCACAACGGCTGAGTCTGTCTTGTATACGGCAGGAATATCTCTTGCCACGGGTGCCGTGTGCCACCGTCTGCACTGCGCACAACTTGGATAAAGCAACTATTTCCTACGCCGCCCTCTACGCGCCTCCAAATGGACTATAAAAAGGATGACGGACAATGACGAAACGGGATTTGCTACCTTGGCATCGCTTTTAGTACACGACAATATATAGCCGACGGATGATCCACTGCCCTGCTTCGACGGGAATCACAACGGCTGAGCCTGTCTGATACGGCAGGAATATCGCTTGCTACGGGTGCCGTGTTTTCGATCGTCTGCGCAGCGCACAACTTGGATAAAGCAGCTATTTCCGTCGCCGCCCGCTACGCGCCTCCAAATGGACTATAGAAAGGCTGACGGACAATGTCAAAAGGGGATTTGCGTCCATGGCATCGCTTCAAATGCACAACAATATTATCAGTGTTTAGCTGATGGAGGAGCCACTGCACTGCGTCGATGGGAATCACAACGGCTGAGCTTGTCTAATACGGCCGGAAAATCGCTTTCCAGGGGTGCCCTGTGTGCCTTCATCTGCACTCTGCACACCATGAATAAGCAACTACTTCCGTCGGCGCCCGCTATGGGCCTCCAAATGGACTATAAAAAGACTGACGGACAACAACAAAACAGGATTTGCGGCCATGGCATCACTTCGAATTCACAGCAATATTATCACTGTTCAGCTGACGGAGGAGCCACTGCTCTGCGTCCATTGGAATCAGAACGGCTGACCCTGTCTAATCCGGCAGGAATACCACTTGCCACGGGTGCCGTGTGTGCCATCATCTGCACTCTGCACATGATGAATAAAGAACTACTTCCGTCCGCGCCCGCTACGCGCCTCCAAATCGACTATAAAAATGCTGATGGACAAAGACAAAGCGGGATTTGCGGCCTTGGCATCGCTTCTAGTGCACGGCAATTATTAGCGGACAGAAGATCATCTGCCCTGCGTCGAGGAGAACGTCAACGGCTGAGCCTGTCTGATACGGCAGGAAAATCGCTTGCCACGGGTGCCACATATGCCATCTTCTGCACTATGCACAACTTATATAAAACAACAACTTCTGTCGCCTTAGTACTTGCTGTTGGGCTAGTTGGTTCATCATAAAGTTGAATGGTAGCAAGGGAACGAACACAGGAAGACACAGAGACAGAAAGAGCTCCTTCTACCAACGGAGTTTATTGCCGAAAACACCACCTTTATACGCCAGTACATTACCACCACCAGTGCGTTATCATAGCCAGGACAAGCTAACAAGAAAAAAGATATTTACAGAAAAAGATTACATTTATTCATGAAAGCCAGAGAATTGCTACTCACCAAACAAGGCATGAAAAATTTACTAACATGATAGCAAGAATAAATGACAAGATCCACACATGACCATCTAAAAAATCCAGTTGCTGCCCGCTGAGTTAGACGGACGAAGTGCTTATGCACGTGGGCCCACCGTTCTGTATGTGAAATGCTTCTGTAACTTCCCTTTCAACTCGCTCTCTGCCTCTGCTGATAAACCTTGCCTCTTCTCGCACCAGCCGTTGTTTCAATGAGAGAGCGATTGAGCATAAACGGACAAAAAAAACATTGAAAGGGGAACCATCCTGATCACTGCAGAGATTTTCAAGATTGCGGACCGGTACTGGAAGAGGGAAAAGTTTATCGGCAGAGGCAGACAGCGAGTTGAAAGGGAAGTTCTAGAAGTATTTAACATACAGAAAGGAGGGCCCACGTGCATCAGCACTTCTTCGGTCAAACTCAGCGGGCAGGAGCTAGATATTTTAGATGGTCATGTGTAGATCTTGTCATTTAATTTTTATCATGTACGTAAGTTTTTCATGCATTGTTCCGTGAGTAGCAATTCTCTAGCTTTCATGCATAACTGTTACCTTTTTCTGTACATATATTTTTTCTTGTTAGCTTGTCCTGGCTATGATAACGCACTGGTGGAAACAATGTACTGCCGTATAAAGGTAGTGTTTTCCGCAATAAACTCACTTGGCAGTAGGCACTCTTTCTGTCTCTGTATCTTCCTGTGTTCGTTCCCTTGCGCCATTCAACTTTATTCTGTCGCTGCACCCTCCGCGCCTACAACTGGACTATAAAAAGGCTGCCGGACAACGACAAAACGGGATTTGCTGCCTTGGCATCGCTATGCACGGCAATATTTAGCTGACCGATGATCCCCTGCCCTGCGTCGACGGGAACCTCAACGGCTGAACCTGTCTGTTACGGCAGGAAAATCGCTTGCCAGGGGTGCCACGTATGCCATTATCTGCACTGTGCACAAGATGGATAAACCAACTACTTCCGTCGCCGCTCACTACGCGCCTCCAAACCGACTATATAAAGGCACACGGACAAAGACAAAACGGGATTTGTGGCCTTGGCATGGCTTCTATTGCACGGCAATATTTGCCTGCGAGATGATCCACTGCCCTGCATCTACGGGAACCTCAACGGCTGAGCCTGTCGGATACGGCAGGAAAATCACATGCCACGGGTGCCACGTATTCTATTACCTGCACTATACACAACATGGGTAAAGCAACTACTTCCGTCGCCGCCGGCTACGCGTCTCCAAGTCTACAATAAAAGGTTGACGGACAACGAGAAAACGAGATTTGCGGCCTTGGCATCGCTTCTAGTGTACGGCTATATGTAGCTGATGGATGATCCACAGCCCTGCGCCGATGATAACCTCAACGGCTGAGCCTGTCTCATACAACCGGAATATCGCTTGCCACCGGTGCCACGTGTGCCACCATCTGTACTGTCCGCAACTTGGATAAAACAACTACTTCCGTCGCTGCCCACTCCGCGCCTCTCTATCGACTGTAAAAAGCCTGAAGGACAACGACAAAACGTGCTTTTCGTCCTTCGGATCGCTTTTAGGTCATGGCACTATTTTCACTCCTTAGCTGACGGATGATCCACTGCCCTGCGTCGACGGGAACCACAACGGCTGAGCCTGTCTGGTATAGCAGGAATATCGCTTGCCACGGGTGCCATGTATGCCAGCATCTGTATAGCGCACAACTTGCATAAAGCAACTACTTCCGTCGTCGCCCACTACGTGCCTCCTGATCGACTATAAAAAGCTGATGGACAACAACAAAACGGAATTTGCGGCCTTGGGATCGCTTATAGTCCATAGCAACATTTTCTATGTAGCTGATGGATGATCCACTACTCTGCGTCGATGGGAGTCCCAACGGCTGAGCCTGTCTCATACAGCAGGAGTATCGTTTACCTAGGGTGCCTTGGTGCCATCATCTGCACTGCGCACAACTTGGATAAAGCAACTCCTTCCGTCGCCGCACGCTACGCGCCTCGCGAACGACTCTAAAAAGACAGACGGACAAAGACAAAACGGGATTTGCGGCCTTGGGATCGCTTGTAGTGCACAGTAATATTTTCACTCTTTAGCTGACGGAGGATCGACTGCCCTGTGTCGAGGGGAACCACAACGGCTGAGCCTTTCTCATACAGCAGGAGTATCGCTTGCCACCCTTGCCTACTTAACGGAATAATGGCGCAGATCAAGTGGCAGGACAGCAGGAGAGCACACACGCACACAAGCGCCAACTTACAACTGTATTGTTTGGCTGCCAAAGTGCGGAATTTATGCCAAGCAACACGCCCAAACTGTGAACAATAATCAAACAGTGATGCACATGGGCGTGATGTGCGAAGCGGCATATCATGAAATCGCACACGGCAAACAACATGACGAGAGCACAATCCTCTGCCGCAGCACGTAGAACATCCCTGTCTCAAATGACTAACTGGAAAAAACAAGAGGTAAAAGGCGGGACGACACAAGCGATAACCTGAACAAATCACGAACATATCACCGAACAAAACATTATGAAAGAAGGCCTCGTCACAAAACCAGGGAAATGACAAAGGAGGACTAAAAGGGCTAAAAACATGAGAATGAAACCTGAACCGTCCGCAGAAAACGGCAAAGACTCAGTGTAAAACAAGCCGCATAAAACAAAACAAAAACACGGCTAAATTCGAAAAAAGTGAATAACAAGGAACCGGGTGTAAAAGCGCAAACAACCCACACTAAGCATGCTGACACGACCTCGGGGCCCCGTATGACGAGAAAAAGACAACAAAATCAAAACCCTTCAATTAGGTCTGCCACCTCCAGAGCGCTCTCGTTCGTTGAGGAAGGTTAATTCTTTTTTCGTTAATCAGACTGATGCCGCGCTGATACAAGTCTTCTCAGCTCGCGCTATTTCTTGCGCTTCTACAATTTCGCGGGTAAGCTGATCTTTGTGCTTGTAAACAACAGAGCATTTCTTGAGTAGCGCCCTGCTTTTGCACGACCTGTAGTGTTCGGTTAAATGGCCTTCAATTGCCAATTGACGTAACTTCCTACGATGCTCTTTCAGACGCTCGTTGAGGCACCTTCCTGTTTGGCCTATGTAACTGGCACCACATGTAGGAGGGATCTTGTAAACGACTCCTACAGAACAGGCTACGAATTTGTTCTCATGGTTGATTATGCAGTCCGGCTTCGCTTTCTTGACATGACAAGATTTCTTACAAACGGTAGAAAGTTTGACAGGGGCGGAACATACCACTCTGACTTTCGCACGAGCTCCGATCTTTTCGAGATTGTGTGAAACGGCATGAAGGTATGGTATCACAGCAACCTTGCTTTTCTTGAGCTCCTCCTTTTTCTTGGCCTTGAGTCGATCCTTTTCTTCATCACTCAGACGGGCCTCTTCTTTTTGTTTCCTGTGCAGGCCTTCAGCAACCGATACCAACAAGGGATCCGGATAGCCCGCTGTCATTAGGCGCGTGACCTGCATACTGAAGCTTCTGTCCATTGCATGATGACACAACTTTCTGAGAGCATCGGTGAAACAGTGTTGCACAATGACCCTCTTTACTAGTTTGGAGTGGGCTGATTGGTATGGGTTGGAGGGGGGGGGGGCAGGAGGCCTTTCTTCGCTCTGGGTTCATAGCACCAACAGATGTGGTTGTCCTTGAAGGCCAGCCGAAGGTCCAAAAACCTTATATAACCTTCACTTGGAAGCTGATGAGTTCGTAGCAGAGGCTGTAAGCCAGTCGTGAACTTTCTCGGTGTTCGATCAATGAGATCTTCATTTTGCGCGTCCAGTATTACTAAGTAATCATCTAAATAGCGAAACACTTTCATCACGCCGAAGCCAAGTTGCTTCACCAGAGCCGCGTCCCGGCGGGGCAAAACGAGGTCACTGAGAACCGGGGCGATACACGAACCGATGCAGATGCCTTGATTTTTCAAGTAGATCGATTTGTCATGACAGACGAAAGTGGATGTTAGGCAGAATTGCAGAAGTTCTAAAAACGCAGACGTGTTCGCTCCGGCGGCGTTTTGAAATCTTACCGGGCCGTGGCGGTCTATGCACTGTTCTACGCACGACAGAATTTCATGATGCGGCGAGGAATAATATAAATCTTTGACGTCAACCGATAAAGCCCAGAACTTTCTGCAACCGTGCGTTTGTAAAAAACCAATGGCCGACAAGGAATCCCTAGCCAGAAAAGGGTCTTCAATTGCTAACATTCCCAGGTTGCTTTGTAAGTACAGCGCAACACACTTCTGCCACGTCCCCACCTCCGAAACAATCACACGTAAAGGGCAGTCAGCTTATGTGTTTTCGCACAGAAAAACAGTTCCAAAAAATCTGTTCTGCTTTTCCCAATAGTCTGCACTAAATGGTCGAGCTGAAGGCGCTTGCAAAGCTTTTTTGCTTTAGTTTTTACTTTGCCAAGTGATACATTGGAACACCGGTTGAAAACTGTCCCCAACGCACGAGAGGCTTTTTGTTTGAAAAGACGTGAAGGTAACACAGCAAACCCACCTTCTTTGTCTGCTGGGAGAAGAGAAGCACCCTTTTCCTTCAGAACTGAGGAAATCCGTGACAAATGAACACGATGTCGTGGTCGGTGACAGCGGGCTAACACGTCTACACTTTGCGAAATGCACAGATCACCGCCATTGTCCGAAGCCCGTTTGGACACTTCTCTTACAACCGCCACCAGTTCCGGAGCACTCTTTCTTGGTTCCACGGCGGACTTGGGTTCAAGGCGCAACACTTGTGTCACATCGTCAGGAAGGCGGACGTCACCAAGAGTATGCAGCTGGATAGAGCTGCTCGGCTTCTTCGGAGGTAGCAAGCCTCGCAGATGTGTCAACATGGCCTTCCATATGCACTCGGTGGTTCGGGCCAATAGGCCATCATACTACCGCTATTTGAAGCGTGCTCTCCATGGAGGTTCACTCCTGAATAAGGTCGACTAAAGGCAGTCCCTGATGAATCTAGCCTGCCTCCGCCATTCGGACCGCAAAATCTTGCAGATCCGTGCACCACTGCTTACCGAAGGTAGGAACCCACAGAAAATTGCCCTGATGAACGGCGGTAGATTCTTAGAACGGATGCAGAATCCGAGAGCGCGTGCTTGACATTCGGCAGTCAAGGAAACGAGGAAACACGGGTTTGAGCGTTCAAGATTAAAAGAGCCCGATGTACTGGAAATGTGATTAAGCGTAAAGGATTGGGCAAGTTGGTCAGCCATTCTTAACGGAATAATGGCGCAGATCAAGTGACAGGACAGCAAGAGAGCACACAAGCGCCAACTTAAAACTTTATTGTTTGGCTGCTAATATGCCGAATTAATACCAAGCAACACGCTCAACTGTGAACAATAATCAAACAGTGACGCATATGGACGCGATGTGCAAAGCGGCTAATCATGATATCGCACAAGGCAAACAACATGGCGAGAGCACTAAGCTCTATCCGCAGCACGTGGAACATCCCTGTCTAAGATGACTAACAGGAAAAAACAAGAGGTAAAAGACGGGATGACACAAGCTAAAACCTAAACTAATCATGAACATATCACCGAAGAAAAAATTATGACGGAAGGCCACGTCACAAAACCAGGGAAATGATAAATGAGGACTAAAAGGGCTAAAAACATGAGAATGAAACCTGAACCGTCAGCAGAACACGGCAAAGACTCAGTGTAAAAAAGACGCATAAAACAAAACAAAAAGCCAACAAAAACACGGCTAAATTCGATAAATGTGAATAACAAGGAACATGCAAGGAACCTCTGGGCTTTATCGGTTGACGTCAAAGATTTATATTATTCCTCGCCGCATCATGAAATTCTGTCGTGCGTAGAACAGTGCATAGACCGCCACGGCCCGGTAAGATTTCAAAACGCCGCCGGAGTGAACACGTCTGCGTTTTTAGAACTTCTGCAATTCTGCCTAACATCCACTTTCGTCTGTCATGACAAATCGATCTACTTGAAAAATCAAGGCATCTGCATCGGTTCGTGTATCGCCCCGGTTCTCAGTGACCTCGTTTTGCCCCGCCGGGACGCGGCTCTGGTGAAGCAACTTGGCTCCGGCGTGATGAAAGTGTTTCGCTATTTAGATGATTACTTAGTAATACTGGACGCGCAAAATGAAGATCTCATTGATCGAACACCGAGCAAGTTCACGACAGGCTTACAGCCTCTGCTACTAACTCATAAGCTTACAAGTGATGGTTCTATAAGGTTTTTGGACCTTCGGCTGGCCTTCTAGGACAACCACATCTGTCGGTGCTATGAACCCAGAGCGAAGAAAGGCCTCCTGCCCACCCCCCTTCCCCCATACCAATCAGCCCACTCCAAACTAGTAAAGAGGGCCATTGTGCAACACTGTTTCACCGATGCTCTCAGAAAGTTGTGTCATCATGCAATGGACAGAAGCTTCAGTATGCAGGTCACGCGCCTAATGACAGCGGGCTATCCGGATCCCTTGTTGGTATCGGTTGCTGAAGGCCTGCACAGGAAACAAAAAGAAGAGGCCCGTCTGAGTGATGAAGAAAAGGATCGACTCAAGGCCAAGAAAAAGGAGGAGCTCAAGAAAAGCAAGGTTGCTGTGATACCATACCTTCATGCCGTTGCACACAATCTCGAAAAGATCGGAGCTCGTGCGAAAGTCAGAGTGGTATGTTCCGCTCCTGTCAAACTTTCTACCGTTTGTAAGAAATCTTGTCATGTCAAGAAAGCGAAGCCGGACTGCATAATCAACCATGAGAACAAATTCGTAGCCTGTTCTGTAGGAGTCGTTTACAAGATCCCTCCTACATGTGGTGCCAGATACATAGGCCAAACAGGAAGGTGCCTCAACGAGCGTCTGAAAGAACATCGTAGGAAGTTACGTCAATTGGCAATTGAAGGCCATTTAGCCGAACACTACAGGTCGTGCAAAAGCAGGGCGCTACTGAAGAAATGCTCTGTTATTTACAAGCACAAAGATCAGCTTACCCGCGAAATTGTAGAAGCGCAAGAAATAGCGCGAGCTGAGAAGACTTGTATCAGCGCGGCATCAATCTGCCTAACGAAAAAACAATTAACCTTCCTCACCGAACGAGAGCGCTCCGGAGGTTGCAGACCTAATTGAAGAGTTTTGATTTTGTTGTCCGTTTCTCGTCATACGGGGCCCCGAGGTCGTATCAGCATGCTTAGTGCGGATATTTTTTTGCGCTTTTACACAAGGTTCCTTGTTATTCACTTTTATCGAATTTAGCTGTGTTTTTGTTGGATTTTTATTTTGTTTTATGCGCCTTGTTTTACACTGAGTCTTTGCCGTGTTCTGCGGACTGTTCAGGTTTCATTATCATGTTTTTAGCCCTTTTAATCCTCATTTGTCATTTTCCTGGTTTTGTGACGTGGCTTTGCGTCGTAATTTTTTCTTCTGTGATATGTTCGTGATTAGGTTTTAGCCTGTGTCGTCCCGTCGTTTACTTCTTGTTTTTTTTCAGTTAGTCATCTGAGACAGGGACGTTCCACGTGCTGCGGTAGAGCTTAGTGGTCTCGTCATGTTGTTTGTCATGTGCGATATCATGATTTGCCGCTTCGTACATCGCGTCCATGTGCATCACTGTTTGATTATTTTTCACAGTGTGGGCGTGTTGCTTGGTATAAATTCGGCATATTAGCAGCCAAACAATAAAGTTGTAAGTTGGCGCTTGTGTGTGTGTGTGTGTGTGTGTGTGTGTGTGTGTGTGTGTGTGTGTGTGTGTGTGTGTGTGTGTGTGTGTGTGTGTGTGTGGGCGCGTGTGTGCGCGTGTGCGCGTGCGTGCGTGTGTGCGCGTGTGCGCGTGTGCGCGTGTGCGCGTGTGTGCGTGTGTGCGCGCGTGTGCGCGTGTGTGCGTGTGTGCGTGTGTGCGTGCGTGTGTGTGTGTGTGCGCGCGTGTGCGCGTGTGCGCGTGTGTGTGTGTGCGCGCGTGTGCGCGTGTGTGCGTGTTGTGTGTGTGTGTGTGTGTGTGTGTGTGTGTGTGTGTGTGTGTCGCGTGCGTGCGTGTGCGTGCGTGTGCGCGCGTGTGTGCGCGTGTGCGCGTGTGCGCGTGTGTGTGTGTGCGCGCGTGTGCGCGTGTGTGCCTGTGTGCGTGTGTGCGTGTGTGCGTGCGTGTGTGTGTGTGTGTGCGCGCGTGTGCGCGTATGTGTGTGTGTGTGTGTGTGTGTGTGTGTGTGTGTGTGTGTGTGTGTGTGTGTGTGTGTGTGTGTGTGTGTGTGTGTGTGTGTGTGTGTGTGTGTGTGTGTGTGTGTGTGTGTGTGTGTGTGTGTGTGCTCGCCTGCTGTCCTGTCATTTGATCTGCGCCATTATTCCGTTAAGCATGTCTGACCAACTTGCCCAATCCTTTACGCTTTTTATCCACGTGGGCCATCATCTGCACTGCGCATAACTTGGATAAAGCAACTACTTCCGTCGCCGCCCGCTACGCGCCTCCCGATCGACTATAAAAAGTCTGACGGACAACGACAAAACGGAATTTGCGCCCTTGGGATCGCTTGAAATGCACGATCATAATTTGACTCTTTAGCTAACGGAGGATCGACTGGCCTGTGTCGATGGGAACCAGAACGGCTGAGCCTGTTTCATACAGCAGGAGCATCGCTTGCCACGTGTGCCACGTGTGCCATCATCTGCACTGCGCAAACCTTAAATAAAGCAACTACTTCCGTCGCCGCCCGCTACTCGCCTCCCGATCGAGTGTAAAAAGGCTGACGGACAGCGACAAAACGGGATTTTCGACCTTGGGATCGTTTCTAGTGCACGGTGTTAGATGTTCGCCTGCTTCGCCTGGGCCGTCTTTCGCAAGGCCTAGGTGCACGGGTTCCGGATCGGGAGTGTGCTGCTACGGGGTGACGAAGAGACGAGTTGGGTTTCGGTGTGCAGGAGATACTGAAAAGGGTTTATTTACATTTTTAGAGAGCTCAAAAGAGTGAATCAGGAGCTGGTTGCACACATGCCGAATTGCTTCTTAAATAGGGTGCCCTTTTCCCATTTCGCTAGTTGGGGAATTTAGTTCCTTTAAATAGCGTCCAATCCCTGTGATGTCGATCTCGTGTCCTCTCTGTAGGGTCCGCCTACCAGGACGTCGCAACACACTCATCTTTTCCGGAACGTTATGGTCAGTGCTGTCCCTGCAGCAGTGATGAACAGCCCGAATGGAGGCCCATTCGACATCGAAGGTCAGATGTCAGGCACCTGCACTGCACAGCGCTTTTTGGGAACGAAAGGCCGATGCTGCACTTGCGCAGAAGGCTTCACTCCGGGAAAGACGACGTATCTTTCCAAAACGGGGGCATCCCGGCGTCGTTGATCGCCATAAACAAACAGAGCCGCGTCCGCCGTGAATCACTCGCAGCACCGCTGCCAGCCGCATCCGCCGACACCCGATACCATGTTGTTGCATCCCGCTGGTGGGTCCTGCGCCGTGTACTAAAGGGAACCACGGTCCCGTGAAATGTTCCCAGGCAGCGGATGTCCATTTCAACCACCGTGATACAACACGACTGCATTGTCGACATAAACGTAAACACAAAATTTTGTATCTGACAGCAAAAGTCCCGACTACTTAAACCAGCTTCCATGTTTGCAAATTTGGTTGCCGAAGCGCGATTCGCCGTACTCGACTTGAATAGGGGTAGCGAATTTGGAAGCAAAACGAGAAGAATAGTAATGACGACACTACGCAAAAAAAAACTGGCACCTAAAAAAAAAGATACGAAAATGCACCTAATTGCCCTGGTACCTAAATTACGGGAATAACCTGCTCGATCCGTTCGCATTGCTATGGCAACTGCCCTTTTGTACCGCATAGAAAAGTGAGGGCTAGACGCCATTGCAGCAAGCGGCCGTTTTCGGCGACATTTGACGCAGCCATGTAAGCGGATAGTGATTCATCTGAGAAAGTAAATTTCGTCCCGTAAACATAACAGGCTAGCTTTTGTGCGGCCCAAACCAGACAAGCACAGCCCTTTTCCGAAGTGATGTAGGCTCCTTCCCTTACGGCTAAATTCCTGCTGGCATAGAGAATAGGGTGCTCCTCATTGTCATCTCCGAGTTGGCTTAATACGACCTCATCCCCCTGTCGCTGGCGTCATACTGGACCACGAATTCCTTGGTGTAGCCCGGTGCGCGTAATACGGGCCGCGAAACCAGCACGCTTTTCAAGCTTTGAAACGAATTTTCTTTTGCTGCGTCCCAGATAACACTATTCGGCTTTTTTTGCGAAGTGCATCGGTCAAAGGACTTTCTAGCTGTGAATAGTTGGGTATGTACCTTTGGTAGTATCCCACAAGATCGCGAAATGAACGTACATCCGTCTTAGTTCGGGGAGGCAGGAATTCAGCATTAGAGGCTACCTTGAGGTATGACGGCCTCCGCGCCCCTCTACCGACAACATGATAAAGATAGGTGACATGTGAGCAGCCAAAACTACATTTTTCGGCTTTTATCGTTAGTCCAGCGTTCCTAAAACTGGTCAGTAGCCTCCTGAGATCGGAAACATGGTCTTCCCACGAGTCAGACAAAATGGTCACATCGTCAAAGCAAGATAGTGCAAAATCCTGCATGTCCTTGAGGATGATGTCCATTAGCTTATAAAAATAAAATGTGCATTCTTTAGCCCGAAACTGAGCACCAAATGTCGGAATACAGCCATGGGAGAAATAAATGCTGCATAACGGCTCGCTCTTTCCGAGAGGGGGACCTGCAAGTACCCTCTCACTAGGTCAAGGGTAGAGATGTACTGTGCCAACCTAACTGTCTCGATCCTTTATGTTCGGTATTGGGTACAACTGGTCCTTCGTTATGGTGTTCAGCTTTCTGTAGTCAACGCAAGGTCGCGGATCTTTGCCTGGTGCCTCTACGAGTATCAGCGGAGAGGTGTAAACGCTCTCTGCTGGCTCTATCATGCCAAGTTCCAGCATGTGCTTATCTCCGCTAAAATTATTTCTTTCTGCCTTGGAGAAACTCTGTAGGCTTTTGATCCTATTGGATCGGTTGAAGTTAGCTCTATCTCATACGTGATGAGATTTGCCTTCCCCGGTTGGCTGCTAAAACTCTCCTGGAATTCGCACAGCAGTTGCCTCCATTCTTGGAGTTGCTTTGGTTCTAGAACCATGGTGCTCGCGGAACGGGACACGATTTTCTCTATGCTGTTGGTAGCATTTTCTTTCATGCTGCCTTTCCCCTCTGGGTTTTCGGTTAGTAGCTATTCGAGGATATTTACTGCTATGTTTACAACCCCACTCCTGTCCACATAGAGCTTCATTAAATGGCAATGATACATATTTATCTGCTGCCCTCTCCCTGGCAATTTCAATGTGTAGTTGGTTTCTGAAAGCTGATCCAAAACATTAACTGGCCCGTCCCAGTGAACTTCAATCTTATTTTTAAGTGCCTAGCTGAGAATAAGCACACGATCCCCAACCTTGAAGGTTCTCAGTCTAGTATTCTTGTCGTAGTAATTCTTCGCAGTGTACTGAGTCGTTTTAAGATTCCGGTCCACTAATTCTCGCGTGGCACTCAGACGGCTTATTGACTGCAACGCACACTCCGCTACTGGCTGACTCTCTTCTGTTCCCTCCCACATCTCTCTAAGCATCCTAACCTGGGAACGAAGAGCCCTTCCGTACACTAGTTCTGCGGGAGTAAACCCTGTTGCTTCGTGCGGAACTGTTCTCAGGGCGAACAGCGTTGCCGGCAGGCAACTTTCCCAATCGTCTTTGTGCTCATAGCAGGAAGCACGCAGCACTCCTTTGAACACTGAGTGCCACTTCTCGACGCTGTTAGATTGAGGGTGGTAAACGAAACTATGGATCAATTTTACCCCACACCTCTGCAAGAATGTGGTTGTGAGTGCGCTCGGAAAAAGGTCCCCTGATCAGCCTGAAGTTCTTCAGGAAAGCCAATTCAGGCCAAAACTGACAGGAGACCGTCCACTATATCTCTGCCGAGTTAAGCTCCTTTAGAGGCACCGCCTCCGGGAACTTGGCAGCAGGGCATATCACAGTGAGCACATACTTATAGCCTAACTTAGTTCGGGGTAGTGGCCCCACGGTGTCAATGACCAGACGTCGAAAAGGCTCCGAGATAAGCGGAAACAGCTATAGCGGGGCCTCCCATTTTTCTCCTTGTTTCCCTGTGCGCTGACATGCGTTGCATGACTCCACATAGCGTTCTGCATCACGGAAACATCCCAGCCAGTGGTATTCGCCAAGCAGTCTTTCCTTCGTTTTGTTGACACCTAATTGCCCTGGGCAACTGTTTCCGTGACAAAGGCCTAAAAGGACAGAGCGGTAGTTTGCAGGCACGACCAGCTGGTGAGGCGTCTTTCCCTTTTTATCCCAGTAATGGCGACACAGCAATCCGCCTTTGGGGTGAACTGTCACGTCACGTCTACCAATGCTCTCTTTGGCTGTGTAGTCTTACTTTGACAAGCTAGGTCTCTTTCCTGTTCCTTGATTAAGGAGTCTGTCCACGCGCAATTGGCGATTCATGCACAGGGAGGTTAGTAATACCATGGAGCCTGTACTGGAGTCCTCCTGTGAGCTGGCACTGGTCGGGCTACCATCGGTAACAGGGTCCTGCTACTGCTCATCTGCTCGAGCTGCATGTGCTTTACTTAGGTCCGAAATCTCGGGAAATCCCTGCATCTGGCCAGTTGCTTCTAGCTCCTGGTTTTATGTAATCCTTGAAGCAAGCTCGCGTGATTAAGATCTGGTCAGGGCTTTTACTGTCCCCTCAGTCAGCTTCTGACCTCGCTCGCAAAGCAACTGATTTGACTTATTGGAGAATAGATACGGGTAACAAAAGAACTGTAGCGCAACCAGGACGAACACAAGAAAGAACCACACAGAACTAGCTGTTAACTTCATCTAACTTTATTCACTAGCAGTGCAGCAAATATAAGGAAAAACCAGAACACGTGCAGGTACCAGTTCACACACACAACTATCAACAGAACCGTTCACGAAATGCCAACTCCGATTTGAAGAGACTCACAGACGTATCGCTAACACAATATATCGCCTCTTTTATATGAAATGCTTCCAATAGTTCCCTTGCCCTTGTATCTTTGCTTTTACCTAGACCTTTATCTCATGAAACCGTGGTTGACAGTTTTTGCAGTACTTGTATCTAGCCTGCGGCAAATGTTCTGCCGCTCGAGGGCACTTATAACACTCAGCGCAGTGCTGAGAAAGATGTGCACCACTTACGTCTTTTAGTGAGCGCGCGTGCTCACCTGCCCTTTCATTGATGCACCGCCTTTTTTGACCCACATAGGTTTTCCCGCATGACAGTGGTATTGGGTAAACCAACCCGATGCAGCAATTGGTAAACTTCTTGGCATGCCTGATGCGGCAACCACTCTCCTCTCTGCTCGCGATGCGCGCGCAAAGCTGAGCCAGCTTGCGCGGGGCCGAGAAAGCAACCGGCACGCCCTTTTGTTGGCCGCTTTTTTCAAGTGGTGGATTACCTTGTGCACATAAGGCACCACCTCCGGTTTGACAGCCGTTGTTCTGCTGACACATGGCTGCTTCAACTTGATGGATTTCATCTTCTGTAGGAGGGCTTCAGCAACCGATGTGACGAGTGTGCCTGCAAATCCTGCGGAAGTAATCGGTCAACCTGCTTGTCATAGCTCCCTTGCATAGTATGACAGCACGATTTCATGATATCCGACTCAAGGCAAAGCTTGGCAATGGCGCGTTCCATAGTTTTCGAGTGAGCCGAAGCATATGATAGTAGCTCCTTCTGTGCTCGCGGTGCATATTGCCAACATGCATGACCTTCACCCATAGTGATGTTTATGTGTAATAACTGTAAGGAACCCCACACAGGCAGTTCGTGCGTGAACCTCAGTCCCCCTCCCATTTCTTTAATAGTATTTAACACAGTGCTCATATGATCTGTGTACGTCAACTCATTCTGTTTTTTTAAAAACTACCAGGAAATCGTCATCATACCTAAAAACTTTCGGAACACCCTTCCCCGTTAAACTTACTTCAAGGGCGCGATCAATAAATGTTAGAAAAATGTTAGTAAGTACAGGCGCTACGCAAGATTCAATGCAGATTCCTTGTCTTTGGCGATAAAATTTGTTGCCGTAAGAGACATACAAGACACTGAGGTAAAACTCAAGTATCCTCATAAAATTATCTATTGAAACCCCTGAGGAGTTCTGAAATTGAACAGCACCGCTCCCTTCTATAGCATCTCAAACCGCTGCAAACAACTCACTGTGGGGCGCAGAATAAAATAAATCTTCTACATCGACAGAAAACGCGTAACCAATGGAAGCATTCCCTTCTAAAAACTACTAACAACTTTTTTTTTTCATGGGATAAAGATTTTAGGTAAAAGCAAATATACAAGGGCAAGGGAACTATTGGAATCATTTCATATAAGAAAGAGAGATGTATGTTGTATTAGCGATACGTCTGTGAATCTCTTCAAATCGGAGATGGCATATCTTGAACGGTTCTGTTGATAGTGGTGTGAACTGGTATTGCATGTGTTCTGGTTTTTTCTTATATTTGCTGATCTGCCAGTTAATAAAGTCAGATGAAGTTTAGCACTGGCGCTGTGTGGTCCTTTCTTGTGTTCGTCTGGGTTGCGCTAATTTACTTTTGTTACAAAATGCACCATCTAGCCCAACAAAAAGTTCTTATAGATACGGGTACTGTAATGAAATCGAGGCGTGTTAAGCGGTTTTCGTGCACATTTAGGACCACACATTTTTTGAGGAGCGGTACGCAATAACAAACACGGCAATGGGCTGTGAAGCCTTTCCCACACATTCTTTACGTCACGCCAATGTTCTCGAAGCCTATCCTTCAGGCATCTGCTTGTTTGACCTACATGCTGTTTGCCACAGGAAAGATATGTTTGGCATACGGCATTTTCAATGCAATCAACAAATATATTCATGTTTCTTCGTACATCCAACCGCCTTTTTGGACTTTGTCAAATTTTTCGCGCACCAATGACTCAACTTTTTAGGGGCTGAAAAAACCACTTTAGCTCCCGAGAACGGCGCTATTTTTTTAGATTGTGGGAAAGCCGTTGAAAGTAAGGGATGACGGCAACTTTTTCATTCTTACGCGTATCCTCTTGATTTTCTCGCGTTTTTTCTCTTCAAAAGAAAGGCTGTCCGGTTCATCTCAAAGAGCAACTCACGCACAGGAAGCATATCTGAAAGGAAAAGATCCCTTAAATTACCACTTCTCGAGAAACGCAGGTTATGCCAACTCTTGTTCTTCTTTTACAAGATTTATCATAGTGATTCTGCCTTTTCTGCGCTACGCATAACCCCCGACAATCGAGTATTTTCGCGACTTGATCACCAGCACAACGTAGAGCCCATTTTTTTCCCATACAAACCTTTTTCTTTAGTCACCGCTTCTACTCGCCATTCGTTCCTGGAATCAGCTCATGGAAAGCGTGGCGTTTCTAATTGGCCATGACACATTTCTTGATAGCTTGAAGTGTTTCCTCAGGCTCTGAATGGTCTTATAGCTGCAAATTTTTTAATGTGAAATGACGTGTTTAATTCATGTACGAATCAGCGGGCTTCGCACGAACAGCTGTGCACACCGGATTTACCCGCATCCCACCTCGCATTAATGATAGATACTATTGGCCACGACAGTCTGCCGATGTCGCACACTACTTCAAAACATCCCGTTACTCTCAGCGGCGAAAAACGCTAACGACCCAGCCAGCTGAGCTACTGAAGGCTGCCGAGGAAGCCCCTTCAACAGATTGGAATGGGTCTCCTCAGCCGCTTCCCAACGCCAGCATTTGGAAGCAACGGCCAAGCTTACCCAAGCCATTTTGAACTACAGCCAGAAAAACGAGCGGCGAACTTCATACCATACCCGGAGGCCAAGAGAATAAACAATTTTGGTTTGAATAACGTGCTACACACTAACAAAACGACACCAGAACGAAGGATACAGGACAAGTGCGCACTTGTCCTGTGTCCTTCGTTTCGGTGTCATTTTGTGTGTAGCGCGTTATTCAAACCAAAATGTACAACCAACTAGCCCACATTGCTACCTTAATAAAAAATTTCTTTCGGAAGCCCTTTTCGTGGCATTTATTGCCGGACAGCCGTCGTCACTGCGCGTCATCGTCGGGAACCTTGTGAAGCTGGATGGGCACTCGAGATCATTGAATGAATGTTTATTTCAGGTAGACAGGTACAAGAAAAAAAAAGTACACATCTGTCTAAGAAGCTGACAAAAAGGCACGAATGCCTGACGTGTGTCAGCCTCTCAATACTCACAACACCTCAGCATAGGGTGTGAAGAGAAAAATAATCTGTTACATGCCCTAAGGAGCAGAAAACAATGGTAAAGATAATACGGGCATTGACAAAAAGCGAGTCCCGTTAATACGAAGTTCGCGGGGACCGCAAACTTCGTATATATATATATATATATATATATATATATATATATATATATATATATATATATATATATATATATATATATATATATATATATATATATAAACACAGTCGACTCCCGTTAATACGAAGTTCGCGGGGACCGCAAAAAACTTCGAATTATACGAACTTCCAATTATGCAAAAAACACAAAAACAGCACTTTATTAGCAGCGAAATCGAGTATTTTCTCTAAGAAAAATAGTCGGTCATCTTCTTCTGCTTCTTGCCGAATCGCGCTGCTGAAAGCAAGTTCTGCAGGCTGTAGATGTGGCGGAACGCTTCTTCCGCGTCGCCTTCAGCGGCAAAGAAGCGCTCCGCGAGAGCAAGGCCCGCAGCTGCATCGGCAGCCTTAGGTTGCGGCGCGTCTTCAACGTCATCGTCGCTTTCCTGGGTCGCTTCCAGGGGCCGAATAATCTCCACAATCTCGTTATCTGTCAGTGCACCGCACGTTTCGACCGCCTTGCCTACGGCGACGTAATCTTCAAAGTTGACGTCCCCGAGAGCATCACCAAAATCAGTGCCGTTAAGCTCGCTTGTTGACGCTTCCTCCGATGAAATTGCACAGGCATCCTCCGCAAAAGCTGCCACACAACCGCAAGTCCTCAAGCAGTTTGCGATCGTTTCTTGCTTCACACGATCCCATGCTCGCGCTAACATGTGGATGGCACTGAGCAGGCTCACCTCGTATTTTGTGGAGTTGTCCATACAAAAAATCATGCGCTCTAGGAGGTGCCGCCTGTACAGGACCTTAACATTTTTGATAATACCTTGGTCCATTGGCTGTAAAACAGATGTGTTTGCAGGCAGAAAGGCGAGGCGTATTGCACTCAAGGCTGGCATATCCACGTGAGCACTGCAGTGATCGACAAGGAACAACACCTTGCGGTTCGAGGAAGCAAACTTGCGGTCCAATGTGGTTATCCAGCTCTTGAAGATTTCGGTTGTCATCCACGCTTTCTTGTTCGACTCATAGTCCACAGGCAGCGTCTTTACACCTTTAAAGCATCTCGTCTTGGCTACTTTCCCGATGACAAGTAAGCGACATCGTTCCGTGCCAGTCATGTTAGCCGCGATCAGCACCGACACCCTCTCCTTGCTGCGTTTGCCCCCAGCACAGTCGTCATCCTTGAATGTCAAGGTCTTTCTTCTCTGGTAGAAGCCGATAGAAGAGTGCAGTCTCTACTGCATTGAAGATGTCTTCTGGCTTGTATGCACTGAGATATTCACGCTGCTTTTCATCCTTCCACGTGGCGCATGTTTCTTGTTTAACGGACGCTTTTTTCACCACACACGCTCTTAAAAACGAGGTCATGGCGATGTTTGAAGCGCGTCAGCCATCCATCTTACGAAACGAAGTCATCGATCCCCAACATTGCTGCAAGCGTTCGGGCTTTCATCGCAACGATGTCTCCGCTGAGAGGAAGTTTGTTGCTCCGGGCCTGCCTAATCCAAACCAGCAGAGCCTTCTCCAACTCTGGGTAAGCGCCGGTGCGCATTCGCTTCCGCGACGTCTTGAACTTGTCGTTCTCAAATGCATCCATTATTGTGCGCTTGTTCTTGATGAAGTTTGAGAGCGTGTTCGGCTTGATTCCGTACTTCCGCACAATGTCTTGTTTGGCGGCACTTCCCTTATCAACTTCCTTCAAAACCTCGACTTTTCAGAAGAGCGTGTTGTCGGGCAAGTTGGCTTTGCATGATATAGAAGAAGTTAGCGCAAAACTTGGACGAAGACAGAGAAGAAACACACCAGACGACAGACGAGCGCTACTACCAACTGTTTATTGGGTCTTAACACCCGGAATATATATCCGAAAAAACAAGCATGCGCAGACAGTTGGAGGCACACACGTCATACACCAGCGCCGTGACGAGGCGAAAGGGAATCCAGAAAATCACATTCAGAAGTATAAATCTGTAAGGAAGGATCACTCGCGCAGCGATCAGATAGCCTTTTAATGTGGAAGGCCTCCAGCACAAGCCTCGCTGTGACATTGGCGCTCCTGCCCAGAATTGTGTGTTTCTTCTCTGTCTTCGTCTAAGTTTTGCGCTAACTTCTTCTATATCCTCGACTTTTGTTGCCATGTCGAGCGTGCGATAAGAGTCACGGTTTGCCATGGCTATCAACGGTGTGACTACGTACAATCAATTTGGAAGCGTAGGATGACCCGCGGAACAACCTAGCCAGCAAGCTGCCCGCACAATGCAACAAAGGTGCTCCACTAACACACGCCTAGACACACGCTGTGCACGCTGCAAGCCTAATCTCGCACAATCTCGCCACTGCCAGTATTCAGCGCTGCGTGCACCTATGACACCCGCGTGCCCTCTGCGATCAGCTCCGGCCACGCGCGGCAGCCGCTTCGCCTCCTGCCGGAGCTGATCACAGAGACCATGGCAGCCGTAGCATGAATAACCGCGCCGCTATAAGAATGGCGGTGCTGCGGACGGCTGCGATACCGATGACACCAACGCGGAGCACGAAGCTATTGTAGCACTTGAAGAATTGCACATTCTACCAAAGAATGACGGCCATCTCGAGGATCCCAGCTGAAAATTAACTTCCAATTAAACAATAATACTGGATGAGGACTTCGAATTATCGAGCGATTTCTTCCATAGGATTACATGCAAAACTGACAGGACCAGCTCTTCACTTCTAATTAACCGAAATTTCCAATTAAGCGGCTTCGAATTATCGGGAGGCGACTGTATATATACAGCAGCCATTCAAAGCAACCGGACATGATTAGGAAGTCAAATTTCTCCTAAAGTGACCACAAATAAGCTTTCAACTCTTTTCTGAAGACTGCTAACGAAAATGATTGATTTACTAACGTCGTAAAGGCAGGGTGGCGATTTAAAAAATCTGGTATAACAAATGATTGCTGTTGCATGCCGTAATTAGCTCGTATTTTACCCTTGTTGTAAGTTGTGTACCTTGTGTCATATTGGTGTTCGTTCGGGAGGTATCTTTGAAAAAATTCTCTTTCATTAAGCTTGATTGCGTGGAATATTGTAATTGCTGTTTTCCTGTTTATGGGGTTTCCGATTGTTAATATATTGTTCTTCTTGAAAAGCGTAGTGGAATGACTCGTGTAGGGTGCATTCTCAATAATGCGTAATATGCGTTTCTGTAAAACAAATAAGTTATCTATATTTGTTTTTGTCGTCGTTCCCCAACCGGATAAGCCGTTGTGAAGGCGTGAATGCACTACACTATAATATAGCTGTTTTTTTAATTGTGGAGGTAATAGGTTCCCTACTTTATTTATAATACCAATGGATCTTGCAATACCGGTTTTTATGTTGTCGACATGATTTGACCAGTTGAAATGTTCTTCAAACACAACTCCAAGAAATCTATAAAATGAGCAGCGCTAGATGACTTCTTCATTGTACTTTAATACTATGGTGTCATCGATATGCCTACCACGACGCCGAAAAATAATGTTTTTCGTTTTCTTAGTGTTTAATTCTAATTTGTTTATTCTAAGCCACTCATACACTTTATTTAGCCAGATATTAGCTTCTCGTTGAACAGTGCATAAATTTTCACCAGAAAAAAAAACGTTTGTGTTATCGGCATATAGGATTATGTCTGTAGTAAGAGGCACGTTAATGATATCATTGATGTATGAAAGGAAAATAAGCGGGCCGAGAATAGACCCTTGTGGTACACCAAATTTGATTTCTCCCCGTGCGGATCGCGAAATAAGTATTTCTGTGTACTGTAGCCTATTAGTTAAGTAACTTTGAACTAGGTTAAGAGCAATTCCCTTTATCCCATACTCATTTAACTTTAGTAATAAGATGTCATGCTTGATGGACTCAAATGCTTTTTTAATGTCAAGAAATATTCCTATTGTACACAGTTTATTTTCAAATTGCTTACTATTCTTTCTTTTATGTTTAGCAGCACCGTTTCCGTACACTGTTGCTTCCGAAACCCATATTGTCTTTCTGTTATAATAATATTTAAAGCGCAGAAATTCAGGATACGTTCATAAATCACTTGCTCAACTAATTTAGAAAAAATTGGCAGAATCGAAATTGGTCTGTAGATGTTAAAGTCATTCCTGTCACCCCCTTTAAATATTACCGATACATTTGCAATTTTTAATTCATCAGGGAAAATACCAGTAGACAATATGACATTGCAAATGTATGACAATGGTTTGCTTATGTACACCGCGACTGTTTTTATAGGCTCTGCTGTAATGCCGTCAACACCACAGGCTGCTGAGTTCTTTAATTTGAGCAGTTGGCTTCTTATCTCCGCGTCATTTGTAGGTGCGAGAAATAAAGACCTGCTTATACTAGTCGAAATATAAGATCTATAGGTAGGGTTGCAAGTGTTGAAAGCACTTGATGATCCGCTTTTTAGAAAATGTCCATTAAACTTATTCGCAAGTGAATCTCCAGTGTATATTGTTCCGTTACCGCTTATTTCAGAAACAGAACTTTCTTTAACGTTAGGAAGCAGTTCATTTAATGCTTTCCAGACTTCTTTGGGATCATTAAGACTATTAGTGAATGTATTCTGATAATACCTTTCGCGTGCTAACTTTATATCTCGGCTCAGTCTATTTCTCACTTTTTTTAATTTTATTAATTGCTCTGGTCTCCTTGTCTTTATAAAAGTGGCAAACAGTCTTTCTCTTTCTTTTATTCTTCTTAACAGCTCATTGTCGATCCATGGTTTTCTACCTTTCTTATTGCGTTTGGTCAGTCTTAAAGGAAACGCTTCATTATAAAGCTTTCTAATTATTGCAGAAAATTGGCCGAACGCCTTTACAGGATCTATCAAGTTGCAGATGAAAGACCATTCTATTTTGCTTACTGATCTTACAAAATCTGCAATCGTGCTCTTATTTATCGCTCTGTATGGTGGTCGCACATCATGTTTACCTTGTCTGCGTATTTTTGTTTCAGGTGTAAAGAATACAAATATCGGCATATGATCACTTACTTCGGATATCAGGGCACCTGATTCTAGACCAGTTGTTTGCGCCGTGAAGCACAAATCAAGCAGGCTTTCAGATGCATTCGTCACTATGGTCGGAACAGTAATGACATTATCATTGCCAAAGGAAAAAAACACATCCAAAAGTGCCCGTGAGAAGGGCCCGAAATAAAGCAGGTTAATATTAAAATCACCCGTGACAATCAGGGATTTACCCAGCTGTGAGCAGTAATCAAGCATGCGTTCAATGAACTCTAACAATTTAGAAACAATTGCAGTGGGTGGCCTGTACATAACTACAAATATATTGCTAACACATTCAATCATGAGAGATTCATAGTGGTCATGCATAACAGTGAAATTGCGAATGACTTCAAAGGAGAAGTCGCATTTAACATAGAAGGCTACACCTCCTACTTTTTTAGTTTTCCGAGATAGTGAGGCGCATCTGCATCCTTTGAAGTGTACCACATCAGAATCACCCCGACACCATGTCTTAGAAAAAGCCAAAATATCAAATTTGTGGTCTAAATCATCTAGGAGCATGCAGACGGACTCGTGCTTACTTTTTAAGCTTTGGGCATACAAATGGAACAAAGAAAACCGGTTGTTTTGACGTATGGTTGTACTTTCTTTAAACGAATGCTTATCGTAGTACTTACATCCGTGGAAGGGGGCTATCATTTTCACGGATGAGTAAATAAAAACCTAAAGCTGTTGAATGCCTTTACCTTATGTTATCAAGGTCTTCCATCGTGACAATTCGGATAACCCGAGAGCGGGGAGCACGGCGTACAAACATTTTTCCATTTTTGTGCCACGAAAACTGGTACCCTTTTTCATCAGCTCGTGACTTCATGTGCCAGAAAAGCTTTTGTGTTCTGCACTGTAAGATTTTCATTCACATAAATGTTTTTCCTTAATTCTTTCAGTTCAGCCTTTTTCTCGAGCCGTGCATCTCTTGTTGTACGGGACGTAAACCGAACCAGGACGGGCGGAAACTTTACCTTCTTATCTATACTAGCATTCACGGTTTCGACGTCTGTCGTTTCAGTTCGTGATTTCAACGGAAGGCGGTGGGCGGCTTCAATGTCTTGTCCAGAGAGATATCGAAACTGCAGATCGTCTGCAAGGCGGTTAAGCTTTTCTAGCAGGTTTTCATTTTCATGTAGGGGCAGTCCATGCACTTCTAGATTAAGCCGACTGCCGTACTGATCAAGGTCGTTAACTTGCTCTCGAAGCTCTTCAATTTCATGATCATTTACTTTGACTTCCAGTTTTTCGACACGTTTGCGTAGACCTGCAATATCTGCATTTTGTTGCTTCATCTGAATCATGACTTCATCATATTTTGAAGACATTTCTTGCATGGACTGATCGACGCTTGCCACTGTTTCTTTGATTTCTTCAAGTGCATCACCTTAACTTTCATTTCTAGCAGGAAGGCAAGTTTACGGTGAATCTCGGATATTTTTTCTGGCAGGCTAAGTTCAGCTATGTCTCCATCGGTTGTGGAATTTTGACCACTTAGAGCTTTGGCTGTTTTGCAAGTGACACATTTCCAGGATTTTAGGGCAGCCTCTGATTTTTTTCGGTGCGCACTAAGCGTTACCCCAGAACAGGTACCCAAATGATAACTGAATTGGCATTCAGAACAAGATAAGCGCTTTTCGCCGTCTGTAAACGGGTTGCCGCAGACAAGGCAGTCAGACATGATTCTAAAGAACAGGAATAAGACCGCTCAGCAGCAGCGGTAGCCACACAGTCGGTGAGTACAAGTTAAAAAGAACCAACCTGTAACATATGAAACGATGAAGGTCTGGCTTAGAGGAAACACCAGGAACAATCGGCACCGCTGCTGTTGAGTGTGTGTGGAAACTGCTGTTGATGTGTGTGCCTTTTGTAGTCGTCTTGACGTGACGTAGTGGTGAACGCAGTGATGAACGGTGCAGAGGCATTGTCTGCTGGTGATCAACTGGAGCTGGCTGGCAGGAAAGACAGGGCACGTGCAAGTGACGGGATTAAACCTGTAACAAATGAAACGATGAAGGTCTGGCTTAGAGCAAACACCAGGAACAATCGGCACCGCTGCTGCTGAGTGTGTGTGGAGACTGCTGTTGATGTGGGTGCCTAATCACTTTTTTGGCTGTGACACCATTGATGTTAGGTATAATAAAGCCGCGACCTCAACCTCGTTTATTTCATTGGATTTATTTAATCGGATTTTTGTAACCGGGGTTTCTCCAGACATGAAATAGAGGGTGTTATACAGCGTTCTGTACAAAGGTGTACAAACAATTGATTTTAATAATTGCCACCCAATGTTGCCTTTCCTGTTTTTCCCTAAAGTTGGTAGCAGAATATTTTCATAAGCCTCTTTTCCAAATATATTATTAACCGAATATTTACTTTTGTCGATTTAAGACTCAATTGTAAAGAAATTTCAGCAACACAGACTAGGCGCAGGCACTTTCTTAGATTTTTTATCTGCAACATAATATAATCTTGAGATAAATAGAAATTAACGGTGTCAGATGTAAGTCGTTGCAGCTTATTATAATCAATACTTCGAAATCATGCACTTGCCTCAGTGGCTCAGTGGTTATCGCGCTCGGCTGCTGGCCCGAAAGACGTGGGTTTGATTCCGGCCGTGGCGTTCGAATTTCGTTAGAGGCTAAATGCTAAATGCCCGTGTACTGTGCGATCTAACTGCACGTTAACCTCAGGTGGTCAAAATTCCGGAGCCCTTCACTACGACTTCCCTCATAGCCTCAGTCGCTTTGGCACGTTAAACACCAACAACCCTTCAGAACCATCCTTAACCTACTGAAATTCCTATGCGCATTCAGCGTTGTGAAAAAGTTTTTGTTGGAGATGTCTCGAAGGAATAACATAGACGGAATTATGTAGATGGAAAATGTACAGCGCAAATAGAGACGAGGACAAAAAGAATACACATGGAACACACGAGCGCTGTGTGTTCCATGTGTCTTCCTTGTGTCCTCGTCTTCATTTGCGCTGTACATTTCCATCATGAATCACCAACATGCCCAGACTGCCACCTTAGGGAATTATGTAGAACGGAATTCTGCATTGTTGTCTGTTGGGTGTACTGCTTTTTTATTATGTATATATGATTCCGTTAGCAATTCATTCACTTGAGAGGTACCCTTGATGCGGACGACAAAAATGCATTTTTTTGGGAAAGAACACCGTACATAAAGAAATTGTAATATCTCGCTAGTACAGCTTTGACAATGGGCTAAATCTAATCAGCTGCAATTAAATGTGTTGACAAATTCTACGGAGCCAGGGGACGAATAGCAAAGAATGTTCAATGACTAAGACAGACGAGGCAGAGCAGTGGGTCTAAAAATCATTGGGCAGGAATTTAAAGTAACGTTTTAGAGTCTCGTAACGGAATAGCAGTTTGCTATATTTTAGCACGACGGTGGAAGTGGTAAGGGAATACGTCTACTTACGACAGGTAGTGACTCGACAGCGGGATCAGGAATTTGAAATATCTAAATGAATAAGAATGAGGAGGTTTAGATTTGGTAGGTTCTCTCAAAACATGCACGGCAGTTTAGCTATAGACCGAAAGAGAAAAGCATATAACAGCTGTATCTTACCTGTGCTCCCATAAGAGGTAGAAACATGGAGACTAACGAAAAGGGTTCTTCTGAAGTTAAGGACTACACCTCGAGCTATGAAAAGGAATAGGACAAGTGTGGACGTGTGCGGTAAACCTCTCCCGTGGTCTTATCCGTGCAGAGGAGGTTGCGCTTCGGAGGATATGGGTCCGGGTTGCCCTAACTCTAGCTGTGACAAGCAAGTGGCCGCATTTCAAATATTTATATCCCCGCCCCGGGTGTCCAGTCTGTGAGATCAGAGACTGTGAGACGTATATCCACCACCTCCTGTGGGACTGCCCGGCGCTGAAGCCGACGAGAATTCGGCACCTGGCGGCAGTGAGACTCTCACCAGACAATCCGGATACCTATATCGCCTGGAGACAGGGTCCATATCATCGTTCACTTCTTGATTTCATCAAATCAGCCCACCTTTTTTCATTTATTTAAGCATCTTACTCGTCTCTCACTTCATAGTTTTTATGCCCGCAGGCAATAAACATCGCTTCAAAAAAAAATAGGACAAGTGTAACGTTAAGAGACTGAAGCGGGCAAAGAGGGCCAGGGAACAAACGCGGGCTAATGCTATCCTAGTCTAAATCACAAGAAAGAAATCGGCTCGGGCAGGGCATGTAATGTGAAGGCAAAATAATCGATGTGCGTTTAGGGTAACGGACTGAATTCCAAGCCCGGCTGTCTGTATGTCCTCTTCTTGATACACCACAATGTAGAGAGAAACCCAATGTGCAAGAAAAGCGCCTTTGTTGGAATGAAAATACACTGGCCGTTCAAACCAGGGTATAAATCACGTTATGTCGGACCGCTCTGCCCTAGTTAACATCACCGATGCGGCTAGCTATTCCAGTCTTTGCTGTGCAGGGGCTGAAGTAAATAGCCGTGCGGTGCAATGTCACAATATCAATTTTTTAAAAGCGGTCACGGTCGGAAGAAAACCACAGCGCTGGCGGAGCCCCATAGGACGCAGTGTTCCACGCAGTAGTGCATGTTGTGAAGAAAAGGGTGTCCTATGGGTGCGTAAGGGCGCTTAGAACAGTATTGCTCTGATGCTGGCGACATTAGGTTTTCTCTCAAAGTTGTTTAAGAAGTACTGGTTTGAGAAACTTTGGCTTGCTTCTGGCAAACGCACGAGGGTTCCATCTGCGGGATATATACTTTATTACGCATATTCTACTTGTGGACGGAAGCAAGTGGCATTAAACATAGTTTTAGTCATAGTGGCACCAGCGAAAAGATTAGTGTTTGAGGTAGTGAGATGATTGCGGCATTTTAAAGATGGATTACTCCTAGTGTAAGCGTCCAGATATTGATATGGCGCTGCAAGTTTGAATTAAATGGCGTCTAGTGAGTAAGTGGGACGCAACAGGCCAATACAAACGTTGGTTTGCACTTGTTAGTATTTAGTTCTACGTGCCTAGTATGATACCAGATGTCATGCACATGCGAAAGAAGAAGCTATTTCTCTTTCTCCCCGCATCCGGAAGCATTCTTTTATCATTGCACGAATCAAGGGCACGAAAAGCGCGTCTGAAATGAATGTTCTTTAGTAACACGGATAGTTTAGCTAGTTGGTAGGTCATGTTCGTAGAAACAGCGCTAAGAGACAAGGGACGAGCAAGAAAGTGGGACGATGGTCAGCGCTCGTCCCGAATTTTTGCTCGTTCCTTGTTTTTTAGCGCTGTTTCTACGAACACGGGTACTTACTACTAGCTGTTTTTGTAGGGCGCTAATCTGTCAAAACACGCTTATGTTAAGTGGGGCAATTTCCGACTAATGTTATTGCATAATTCGTACGGAAAACAGAAAATGTTTCTGGTTTTTATAGGAGTGCGTCACGGATCTGTCAGAATTCTATGGAGGGGGTTTCTATACTCAAAGTGTAGGACATTCCGCTGCGGCAGCGCATTAGTGAGCACCCGGGGACATACATTCCTCTGGTTCTGCTAATCTCTCGCCTAGGAATGGATAGCAATGAAGCGAGGAACATTGGCAACTCAGAAAGGATTTAGCTAGCGGCTCCGTATTTTATTTTTATATTTGTACGGAATGTCCGCTATTGGTCATTTCTTTGGTTTTTGGTAAAATATCAGTTGACCGTTATTTCAGTTGACTGCTCTTTCTGTGCAACTTATCTAGGATACTATAAAAACGTATTATTTTTGGCGCACTATTTACGCATTATATAAATATCCGTAAAGAATATTTAATGGTGGCTTTCCGATTTTTTTGCTGGTCGCATAGCAGGTGATGCCCGTTGCAGTTCGTTGCTATTTTTTACAACCTATTTTATGCATGTAAAAGCGTACGCATTCGCACCTGTATGTTACTGGGGCATGGGTACGTTAATTATCATTTTGTCCACCCTTTGCGCGCGTCAAACGTATCAACTTGCTTAATGCTCAGATGCTCTCATCATCGTCATTTGTATATATATATATATATATTGGAAAGTAAAAAAATGCAACTCACCAGGCCGCCTAGCCCTTCATAAACAGTTAGGCCCCGCTAAGTACAATCTGCGCAGTGCGCTGCGCCGACTGCCTCAGCGGGCAAGATCGCCAAGCAGTGGAGGGAGGCCCTCATTGGAGGGACTTCGTGCGCCAGCCGCGGCGCCGTGTGGCGCAAAGGGCGACAGCTGTGGGCATCGGGGCTGCCGAGGGGCGGTTACTTGCGTGCAGCGCTGGGCCCGGCGCTGTCTTGAATCGATGGCGCCCTCTCTCTGAGCCCTGTGCTGTGTTCAGAGGTAGCTAGGGAACCGGGAAAAGAAGGCAGGAAACAGGCCCTTCATCCAATTTCAATGCACTGAAATTTGTCGAACCTCGCGCTGGGCTGCCGCGGCGCCGGTCGATAGCGCGGCGCGCTCGCGGCCCGCGAGGAGAAAATGGCGGACGCCTGCATCTCGAAGGAACGTAAGGGAAGGCCCTCCAAAAATGAGGTTGGTTTGTTCTGCGCGCACTCCCGCTTGTCTGGGAACGTAACGACAAAATTTTCCTGGCACGCTGTACAAGTAAGGAAGAGAGTGTTTATATTGACAGCGCTGACTAACGAGCAAGGATGCGAAGGTTTACGCATCCGCAAAAAGAAAATCATGGAAACGTTGTCGGCAAGAAAGTAGTTGCATGCTATAGATGCCAACCAAGTCCTGGTTTCACCTTTTAACACTCGGGCAGAGCTTTCCCATGTTTGAAGAATATTCCAGGAACGAACATAATGACCCCTGAGTTCGATGATTTTTAACAAAATGTGCGCACGGCAAGTGACGCAACACTCTATAAACGACACAGGATATGGGCAATTCAAGAGGCACACAACCAGAAACTGCTTTTTATTGAGGCATTCCGCAACAAAACCTGGTATTCGGTACACCAAAATGTGGCAGATTTCTCTAGCACAGATCCTCACGAGTGGTCCCGACATGTATTTAACACCAAATTTATTTCTCGCTATGCCGCTGCCAGGAGGTCAGACAGTGTCGCTTCGAGTGCAGGACCGAATGTTTTAAAGGACGAAACCCCTCCTGGAGCTACTTGAAATTACTTCTTCTGGACGCTTTTGCGTTACCGAGTCGAAATAAAGAGGCCACTAATTGCTTTCTGGAAAAATGCTCAGCTCCAGGACATCTTCACAGCCTGCTCTACAGGTTCCACCGTCTGTCTGACGAAAAGACAGCCGCCCGCTGACATTACTTTTCTATGTGTGCTAAGAAACCATAAGGGAGGTGGCCAAAGTTACTTCCTTTTGCACATGTATAAGCAGCGTAATGAAATGAGCCAACACGATTGGAATCTCGCACGAGAACTGAGCCGGTTTCCTTAAAGGTCTTGAAAATGTCCAGTGGGCAGCCTCGCTACCAAAATATCTTCGCCTGCTAGTTGTTGAAAGATACGTGCTTATACTCAAAAAGTACACCGAGTATCAGCTGTTGTCATTTGGATATCGAGGTTCGGGGGAACTAGACGTAGTAATTGGTAATTGGTTTTTTTAGGAAAAGGAAATGGCGCAGTATCTGTCTCGTATATCGTTGGACACCTGAACCGCGCCGTAACGGAAGGGATAACACGACCGCGTTAAGGAGCTCGTGTCGAAGAAAAAAACCGTTGTCAGCGTTTTTGGCGTTGTAACACGAGAACCTGGAAAAAAATATTTTGCAGGCACGGGGAATCGAACCCAGGTCTTTCAGATTGCGAGGCGAACACGTGCAGGAAACGCTACGCAGTTTTATAATCTTTTCCGAACTTGGTAATTTCTACACAAAGTTATGTATGTAGAGAAAGGAGATATACGCATATTATTTACAAAGCATGCAGCTAGTGACAGCACCGCACTAGTTAAAAAACACCACAGCTAAAAAGGTGGCAAAGATAGACACCGCATGAGCAGCAGACACCAGTCCAGCAGAAAGTTTCTCTGGTCATAAATGTTTCAGATTTTGAGCATCATTCGAGTAAGAAGTGATTTCTGGCGGAAACAAGAGGCTCAGCGTTATGGTCCAGCACGCACGTTTTCCACGGGCTATAAATTAAAATGAGGTGAAACGTCATATGGTTCGTAATGAGGTTTAGTTGCAGCAAGTTAACGAACGCTACAGGAATTTAAAACTAAGTCTTTCTTTAGCGTCCTCTGAAACACATCCCAAAACAAAATCGCATGCTTGCAGTTAATAAAACAGTGTTCACTGGTTTCAGGTAAACTGCACAGGCGGCAGTTAACAGAAGGCACAAAAATGGTTTTTCTGTGGAGCCACGTGTTAACACGCTAGGCATGCTTGTTTGTTCAAACTGAATAAAAGTGGATCTAGCGAATGCGCTGTGGTCTTTGACTTCGTTAACTGTCTTTGCGTACTGATGCGTTCATGACTAATACCCTGGCAGCGCTGCAACACGCTGCAGCATTCCACTTAAACGCGAAGCTTAAGCGTCCTGCAATTTTTTTTTTTGCTTACTCTGATTCAGGTGTTGCTGCTTTTCCTGAGGTTGTTTTCTTGTTAAGAATTATGCAGTTCGGCAAACACACTGAAAGCTTGAGGGAACTGGTGGCTACAATGTGATTATTGAATGTGCTTTTTTGGTATTTTATTACTGTTGGAGACATCATTCATTAAAAAATAAGATTTACAGTCTTTGACCAAGTAAAGTGGTGAAATACGTTTCGAAATTCTGACGGGTTCTTTGATCGCAGTTACTTGGACAAGAGAACAAGGTGAGGCGAAATTTGTGACGTAGTGACAGTGTGTAGATTAGTGTCATGATTGCTGCCATGCGACCCGTTGTCCCAGTCGTCGATTGATTGAAGGATGACTCAAGCATGATCCGTGTTGTGTTTCTTTCTGAGGTGGAAATAATAATAATAATAATAATAATAATAATAATAATAATAATAATAATAATAATAATAATAATAATAATAATAATAATAATTGGTTTTGGGGGAAAGAAAATGGCGCTGTATCCGTCTCATATATCGTTGGACACCTGAGCCGCACCGTAAGGGAAGTGATAAAGGAGAGAGTGAAAAAAGAAAGGAAGAAAGAGGTGCCGCAGTGGAGGGCTCGGGAATAATTTAGACCACCTGGGAAGCTTTAACGTGCACTGACATCGCACAGCACATGGGCGCCTTAGCGTTTTGCCCCCACAAATTTTCTAAGGGCAGGATTGCAATTCCGGACACATTTGGATATGCTTCTAGATTTTATTAAGCTAATTAGCCACCCTCCATTTCGTTAATGATTCCACTAATTTCAACTGATTTCTTCCATAACCATGAACGAAGCAAACTTAACTGATGACCGAACCTGTGTTGAGAAGCTAAATTACTTGGTTGATCAACAAATTGATATCGGAACGCTCTCACTCAAACATATGGTTCAACTGTTCACGTTATGCTGCACGTCTTCTGTGCATCCCGTCGCTGATGCAGTCTTGGCTCCCTGGTAAACATGTTGGGAACAGCGCTAACACAGGACAGAGCGAGAACACAACACCAAGAAGCCCAACTCTTCCCTCCTCCGTGGTGAATTATGTCCATTATTTTGCCTTGATTCTTTGCCTCTTTCTAAGGTGCATTTTAATTAGCAAAATACTTTTGCTGCGTGAAAATAAATAAATGTCTGTATTCTGTCTGGCTGAGCCGAACAACTGACCCGCATAAGTGCGCATGTAAGCAGACAAAGCAGTACGGTGATACTAAACGTTAATATGGAGATAAAGTAATTTTGAACAATCTCATGAAAGAAAGCAGTGGGTATTCCAAGTGCTAAAAGCAAGTGGCACCTCAAATGCAGGTTATAACAAAGAGATAACCAGGAAAATAAAGCGGGTTCGGGTGCACTCCGCATGTATTCTTACGTTGTGAAAAGAGGCGTCACTGTATCCCTCAAGAGCAAATTGTTTATCAGTTCACTCTTGCCAGTTCTCACTTATGGGGATAAAAGTGGAGCGAACAGGCATGAAATATACTGACAGCGGTCCAGAGCAAAAGGAATAGAACAAGGGCACCTGATCACCCTTTGGATGAAAATTTTCCTTACACAGAAAAACGTCAGGCATCACATTTGAAACGCATGGCCGAAAACTTTATTTAAAAAGCATTCATTAAACAGCAAATTTACCAGCGTCGCATGGCTGCTTTGCCTGCTTCGAATCGGCTTCTCTCCTTCTTCTGGTCGACAAGCCTTTGAAAAAGAAAATATTGTTTTCTGCTCATTTTTCAGAGGGGGGATGGAATGCGTGCGGTGTCAAAGTCGCCTCGCCAGATGCGAGTATTTTTCATGATTTTCTCATTCCGTCATGATGATATGCGTGAAACCCAACCTCTCAATGTGGCATTCGATCTAGTAATAAAAAATGAATAAATAAAAGCCTTTTACCCGTATTAGAGCGAGGGCACGGAAACCTGCAAGCAGCTTTGCGACGAGACGCATTCCCTGTGCAAGGAGCAGAAATGAAAGAGGTGAAAAACCAATCATGGACAGAGTATTATCTACAAACCAGCATCCAAGACCGCTTCGTATTGTTGTGGTATGGCTATGTTTTCACCAATACCAGAGCCTTCTCCGGCGCAACCATTTTCCGCCGACTGGCGCGCCGCGGTGCGGACGTTTCTTTGGGGACTGCGGGGCAGAGGTAGCTCCCCAAGCAGCACGCCAATAAAGGCCCCTCGATGGCATATCGTTCGCGAAAGTTGGAGCGAATATGGGCCCTTCGTTGGCGTTCAGGCAGAACGCAACCCTTTCCAAGCATGGCCAATCATTCCCGCCAAGAATGGGTTGATTTTCAGCCACTCTGACTGCCAAGAATGGCCCTAAATTCTCTGCCAGTGCACGGCCCAGTATGCACGAATAGTGTCTTTGCAGTTATTGCCAAAGCGTGGCTGCCGGCAGCCGTTTCCAACGTGGCAAACCACTGGCATTTCTAACAACACCAGTGGGGAATTATTGCATGCAATTAGACGTCCTGTTGGTGTTTTTTAATACCATGGGACCTTTTCCATTGTAATGTGGGATTTGTCGTAACTCTTTAAACTTTCAAGTAATTCAGGAATCTGTTTTGATGCAGTGTATCACCTGACAACAATTAAGACATTCAAACAATTCTACCGGCTATATTTTATTGAAGCACGATTTATTATCAAGTTTGCTTCCAATCTGATTATTCAGGTCGGCTACGTAGCTCGGCAAGCTGATGTGGCACAGCAGACATCCATAAAGTGATTCGTGGCGCTAGCCTCCATTGAACTGCTGAGTCGTATTCGAACTACTCATGACACTTGTATTCGAAGAGAACTTTTGCATTGTCCAGAAACAAATTCCTCGTCCAGCTTTGGCACGATGTCCTCGCAATACGTCGGAGCAGTAAAGAGATGTACATTGTGATTATCAGCATAGGTGTGACAATGGCAGGCAAAGGCGAATATTATTAACACAATGAATTTTTGGCGCACAGAACGCGAGAAGATACTCGCAAAACATTTCTATGAAATTTTTTGTGCATGATGCTTAAGAACTATCGCCACATTAATTGAAAAATCAGCAATCGAACGTGTCATATTTGTCTTGCACTGAATTGCCGATTTCTAATCTTAAAAGACTATAGACACCAAATTTTTGCTTGCGTGTTTTCTTCTTTCAACCGATGCGTTAAACATTCGTTTACATAAAGCACTTTGTTGAATTCGTATACAACCGCTAAATAATACAAAATTGAATTTCTCCTTGACGCTGTTTTGGTTTCACTGACCGAGCAAAGACTGTGACGTCAAGTTTATGTTTTGGTCTCGCAATCCACTAGAATAACTAATATAATCACTGACAAATCCTTTTTTTTCATCCCAGGTTTTGGACGAGGCTGGATTAAATGCCTTAGTGAATTAAAACTGCATATCAGCGTTTATATTACAGTTTTTCTAGTGGATCACGTGACCAAAACTTGTTGTTACAGTCGTCGGTCGAAACCGAAACAGCATGAAGGAAGAAATTCAGTTGCTAATTATTTATCGGTTGTAGGCAAATGCCACCTAGTAATTCATGTATTCTAATGTCTAACGCATCGTTTCACAGAATAAAACGCGCAATAAAAGAAGGTGTCTATAGTATTTATTACGCCGTTTCACACCCCGAAATACACATTAAAATTCACAAGGAAGTTAAATATATGATTACAAATGAACGTATATTTATCTGCGGTATCATATTTACGTATTTATAAACAACGAGCTTTTTTGCCATTTTATTCCAGCAAGTTAAGCCACAGGTGGTAGCATCTCTCCTCAATGGATGTCAAAACAACATTGAACGAAGGTTTTTTTTTCTGTACAGAATTCATTATTCCATGCAAAGACAGCTTGCGCAGTTTCGCGGATGCGCCGAATGGCGGAGACTGAGGGCACATTTCTTTTGGAAAAAAAAGTAAGCAGTTTACGTCACTTCGCGTCCATGCAACATGGTAGACGGAACTCTTACTTGAAAACCACACAACACTCCTCTTAGAGTACATGGCTGTTTAATTCAGAGGCAACTTGGGCAAAATCAGCTGGAACCAGGAATATCAGTATCTGCTGGAACACATGCAAGTGGGTAAGCGAAAGAGAAACTGTATGGAACTGTTGCACATATTCTGACTGGCCTGTTGCGGTGAAAGAAGAAGCATATGTCTGATTCCCATAATGCACAAACGATAGACGACCAACTTCTTCATGAACACAGCATGTGTCGGGCCACATATTGTAGCGAAGAGAAAGTTGAAGTGCGATTGGCGCGTGCCGAAGACGACGCTGCTGCTGGCGGACCTGTGTTCTGGTTCGTGTGTTCTTGTGCTCCGGCTATCACCAGCTGTGCTCGCCGCCGGCCTCTACGTCAAGCAAGTCGTGACATTTGGTGGAGCTGCTGGGTACACATCTCCTGCCACACACCCCGCCTCGCAATTCGAGCCCGGTACTAAGTCCCGGCCGTCGGGTTTTCCTGGAGCCCTCGGGAGAAACAGACTCGCGCTAGCCGACGGCAGCAAGGCCAAGCGCCAGAATTCGGACTCTCGCCCGCGGGATCGAGGACATCTAGGACGACCAACGCCACCATGCCGTCCCAGTTACAACAAACCGACCCCGCGATTGCGCCGGGGATCGTCTACGTGCCTGTCACCCCAAGATCTGTCACTCCGTTTTGTGGCGATGGACTTGATGATGTTGAAGACTGGGTCCAGCACTATGAACGGGTAGCTCGACGTAATGGCCGGACACCCGACCAATATCTGCAGAACCTGTATTTCTCCTTAGATGCCACAGCGAAATACTGGTTCGAAAACCACGAGGCGTCGCTAACATCATGGGAGATATGCAAGCGCGAAGTGGTGCGCGCATTTGCAAACCAGCATCGGCAACAGCATGATGAAGATCTGCTACACGCTCGTATCCAGGCTCCCACCAAGAGCGTGAGAAGTTTCGTCGAAGACGTACTGCGTCTGAGTGCCCGCACTGACCCTCGGGCTACTGAAGAGAAGGTGCGGGCCTTGATGAGTGGTATCCGGAATGACATCTTTGGAGGCCTCGTCCGCAATCCTCATACCACAGTAGCCGAATTCGTTCCTGAAGCTACCAACATCGAGCACGCATTGGCGTCAAGTATCAGTCACTTTCAGCGACTAAGCGCCCTTCCTGTTGTCTCAAGTCTTGCTTCGTCCGGCCTGAGCGATGGTGGCTTGGCCGATGTCCGCGAAATTATCCACGACGTCCTCCGAGAGGAGCTGAAAAGGCTGCTCCCAGCTCCTGACCAGCCTGCATCTGTCTCCATCGCGACTGCTGTTCGGGACGAACTGCGACACGCGCTGGCGTCCGAAGACATACCCATTGTAGCTGCAGCCGACCAACCATCTCTGAGCTACGCCGCCGCCGTCCGTCGTCCACCTCCCGTACATCGTCAGTACCAGGCAGCTGCCGATTCCGGCTCTCGACGCCACGAGTTCGTGCCCCCGTCTGACGCACTCCTGGACCTGGAACCACTGGGCCGCAGAAAAACCGACATCTGAAGGACTGCAAACCGGAGGCCGCTGTTTCCACTGCGGTGAACCTGACCACTTATATCGCTGCTGCCCGTAGCGCGAACACGGCCTTCGAGGTTTCAACCGGGCTGATCCGCGCCCCCGCCACGGTGAACGTCCCCGCGATATACAGGACTACCTTCGACGCTCTCAATCGCCAGTGTCAGCTTCATCTCGCACCTCCCGGTCGCCGCCCCCTCGCCGATCATCACCCCTTCTCGCGGATCTCGCCGTGAGAGCCTTTCGCCACGTCGGGAAAACTAAGTACGGCGACGCCTGGAGGTGGCGTTGCCGGTGTTGCACTCAGTAAAGAACCTCCGCCTACGTTGGAATGTCCCCGCTCGACTAATGGCACCCTTGGAAGCGAAGACTGTTCTGTGGCCTCTAGCAATGTAAACGTTTTAATCGACGGTCGTGAAGTAACGGCGCTTGTCGACACGGGTGCAGATTACTCGGTCTTCAGCGACATTTCAACGAGTCATGGATACTGTCCTCGCCGGACTGAAGTGGCAGACGTGTCTCGTGTATCTGGATGACGTTGTCATCTTCTGCAGCACTTTCGCTGACCATCTTGTGCGCCTTGAAGAGGTTCTTCAAGCTCTCCTAACCACCGGACTCACGCTCAAGCCTTCGAAGTGAGCTGAAGTTCCTAGGCCTTGCCGTCAACCAAATGAGTGTGAGCCAGATCCAGAGAAAACGGCTGCCGTAAAATCCTTCCCTCCACCATCCGACAAGAAGACTGTCCGCAGCTTTCTCGGCCTCTGCGCGTACTTCAGACATCTCGTTCGCAACTTCGCCCAGATCGCAGCGCCACTTTACCGTCTTACAAAAGATAACGTCGCCTTTGAGTGTACCGAGGAGCAGCAATCAGCATTCCGCCAATTAAAGCACGCCCTTGCAGCGCCTCCTATACTAGGCCATTTCGATCAAGATGCCGACACTGAACTCAACACGGACGCCAGCAACAAAGGACTAGGGGCAGTGCTTGTGCAACTCCAGGACTGCGCCGAGCGGGTTATTGCCTATACTAGCCGAGCTCTTTCGACGGCGGAGTGCAATTACTCGACAACTGAAGAAGAGTGTCTCGCTGTCATCTGGGCGATCACCAAATTCCGGCCCTACCTGTACGGTCGCCCTTTTCGCGTCGTTACCGACCACCATTCCCTGTGCTGGCTCGCCAACCTCAAGGACCCCGCAGGCCGCCTTGCTCGGTGGAGCCTGCGGCTACAGGAATACGACGTCACCATCATCTAGAAATCCGGCCGCAAACATCATGATGCTGACTGTTTGTCTCGAGCCCCCGCGAATCCGGCGCCAGGGGGCGATAATGACGACGAGGACGGCTTCCTTGGGGCATTGGACAGGGCAGGTATGGCTGCTCGGCAGCGCAATGATGCTCAGATTCGTCAGCTGACTGCACACCTGGTAGGCCACGAAGACGTGGTGCCCCGCGTTTTCCTGCGTATTCTGCCGACTTTCCGGATTCTGAATTGCGTATTGTACAAGCAGAACTTCGACAGCAGCCCGAGGTCATGGCTCCTTGTTGTGCCAGAAGACTTGCGCGACGAGGTGGCTGAAGCTTGTCACGATGATCCTACTGCTGGTCACCTTGGCTACAGCCGAACACTTGCACGTATTCGAGAGAAGTATTATTGGCCGCAACTTCCCAAGTACGTCCGTCACTACGTCAAAACTTGTCGAGAGTGTCAAAGACAGAAAAGACCTTCTACACGACCAGCTGGTCTTCTCCAGCCGCTAGAACAACCGCATGCTCCGTTCCACACAATCGGAATGGATTTTCTCGGCCCATTTCCAACGTCGAAGTCGGGTAACAAGTACATTATCATAGCCACCGACTACCTAACCCGATACGCCGAGTCCCGAGCATTTCCTTCTGCGACGGCTGCTGAGACCGCACAGTTTTTTATTGAGTGCATTGTGCTCCGTCATGTGCCCCTGCCGTTTTGATCACTGACCGGGGTGCCGCGTTTCTGGCACAGCTCACACAGGAGATCCTCCGTCTCAGCTACACCAGCCACCGCCGAACTACGGCATACCACCCACAAACCAACGGGCTGACGGAGAGGCTGAACAAGACGATGGCTGACATGATCGCCATGTATGTGGACGTCGCCCATCGCAGTTGGGACGAGGTACTACCCTGCGTTACCTTCGCGTATAATACCGCAGTCCAGGAGACGACAGGTATGTCCCCTTTCCAGCTGGTGCATGGCAGACAGGTAACCACAATGCTTGACGCTATGTTGCCACACGAGCAGTCTGTCGACGTAGTCGATGATGCCCGTCTAGTCTGCGAGCGCGCGAAGGAAGCTCGGCAACTCGCTCGACTCCGACTCCAGCACCAACAGTATACAGACGCTCGTCGGTACAATCTCCGTCGACGTGATGTTCATTTTTACCCTAGTGACAAAGTATGGGTGTGGACGCTCGTACGGGACGAGGTCTCTCCGAGAAACTCGTGAAGCGCTACTTTGGCCCATATACGGTTCTTCGCCGCATCGGTGAGCCGAACTACGAGGTGCTTTCCGAAGGACTGCGACCGTCTTCTCGCCGTTCCTCCCGCCCTGAAATTGTGCACGTTGTCCGGCTTAAGCCGTATTACACGCGATAATCGCCTGCATTTTCCACTGCTTTCTACACCAGCCAGCAAGATTTCTGGGCCTCTGTGTGGTTTTCCGCCACGTGATTTTTGCTCTCCGGTTAGCATCCGTTCGACGCTTCTTTATAGGGGGAGGTAGTGTAGCGAAGAGAAAGTTGAAGTGCGATGGCGCGTGCCGAAGACGACGCTGCTGCTGGCGAACCTGTGTTCTGATTCTTGTGCTCCGGCTATCACCAGCTGTGCTCGCCGCCGGCCTCTACGTCAAGCAAGTCGTGACAATATGATACCCCATCCCGCTGGTAGAAAAGGTGGTCAGCGTTCGGTGAATTCATTCCACAAACGATTTAAAATAGTTGTCGCCAATGCGGTTGCATACCTTTGCGCCAATGCTCGCCAATGCCAATGCTGTTCACCGCATGTTTGCAGGAGGTATTTCGAGGCCTGAATTGGGAACAGTTGGGAATAAGAATAAATGGAGAATACCTAAATAATCATAGATTTGCTGATGACATTGCCTTGCTGAGCCACTCAGGAGGTGAACTGCAAATCATGATCAACGAGTTAGACAGGCAGAGCAGATCGATGGGTCTAAAAATTAACATGCAGAAAACCAAGGTAATGTTCAACAGCCTAGCAAGGGAACAACAGTTCACAATTGGCAGCGAGAGCCTAGAAATTGTGCCGGAATACGTCTACTTGGGGCAGGTAGTGACAGCTGATCCGGATCATGAGAGGGAGATAACTAGAAGGATAAGAATGGGGTGGAGCGCATATGGCAAATTCTCGCAGATCATGAGTGGCAGTTTACCAATTTCCCTCAAGAGGAAAGTGTACAACAGCATAATTTTACCGGTACTCACCTACGGGGCAGAAACGTGGAGGCTAACGAAAAGAGTTCAGCTTAAGTTAAGGACAACGCAGCGAGCCATGGAAAGAAAAATGATAGGTGTAACGTTAAGAGATCGGAAGCGGGCAGAGTGGGTGAGGGAACAAACACGGGTCAATGACATCCTAGTCGAAATGAAGAGAAAGAAATGGGCTTGGGCAGGGCATGTAATGCGAAGGCAAGATAACCGCTGGTCTTTAAGGGTAACGGAGTGGGTTCCAAGAGAAAGTAAGCGTAGAAGGGGGCGGCAGAAGGTTAGATGGGCGGATGAGATTAAGAAGTTTGCAGGCAAAGGGTGGATGCAGCTGGCAAAGGATAGGGTTAATTGGAGAGACATGGGAGAGGCCTTTGCCGTGCAGTGGGTGTAATAGGGCTGATGATGATGATGATGATGATCTTTGCGCACGCCGTCATGCTAGGTATTTCGCAGAGTTGGCACACAGCTAAAGGTCGTCATAGGGCGTTGTGGCATTGTCTTTTCCTGCCGGAAAAAAAACTATATCCGGCGCATATTCAAAGCAGGAATTACACCCAGAATCATTCATTTTCGAGCGCATTTAAAGATGAAAGGATAGTGATACAATATAATCTTGCATGCCAAGCCACTCTATTGCGTCAGAGTTTGCATAACGCATCAGGTGTGGATTTTCGCTTGCGGAGAGTACGAACGGCATCACCTCGAGTGCGCTGTACATGCTTTCTCGGCGCACTGGTTGTGTGGCTACTTGCCGCCATGCCAGCCACAGGCCAAACACGTCTAGTCGTAGCTGCGTCATTGCAGTGGATCGCGCTCCGCCATACCGAGTGCCGGGGAGACCAGGAGACAGCCAGGGGAAAGGCTCATTCTTTTTTTTTTGTAGAATTTGGTTATAGCAAGAGAAATGGCAGCATCGGGAGCCGAAAAGGAGCATACACCTCCATGCTCCTGGTGCTGGCTCCTTCCCCCTCTCGTGCCCACGGAAATAATTTCAAGCCTGAAGAAAAGGGGTTTAGGGGGGGCTGAAAGGACAACATAAACCGCGAAGAAAAAGTGGGGGAAACTTCAACGACTCCCAAGCCATTAAAAAAAAGACCCCAAGAGCCCCGCGGTCCTCCCATTGTTGTAAACAAAACCCCGCTTCCGGCGCGAGCGCGAGTGCCCGTGCGCAGACGCAGATATCGGCATGTACAAATGTAGAGAAGTGCTTGGTCGGGACGAAAGGTGACTATGAAACTTGAAGGAACAGGGAGGGAAGGAAACATCGAGACAGGATTTCGGAATGCTTGGCGGATGCGTCATCTGCAGTTGACAAGACGATAAGATGAAAAGAAAAACGATATAAAGGTGTCTAGTATGGCTGAGTGCAAAAGGAATAGCAAGAATGAAGAACGATCCTCATGTTCCGCACCGGAAATTTTTGAAGCAAAAACTTGGAACTTGGTCACCGGTTTCACCAAAAAAAAGGCTCCAAATACTAGCGTAATATTTGCGCTCTTGCGCTGTAGCCTCTTTAGCAGATGTTGATAAAAGTGTTTTGTATGAAAATACAAAAAAATATGCAGCAATAACTGAAAATAGCATGCACAATATATATGTGCGCGTGTTTCATATGCGACACATGAGGGAGTCAAAGTAGGCTAACACACGTCCAAGCAACAAAATTTTTCAATACAATGATTTGCTAGCAGACAGCACAATCCTGTACATTTTATGCACAACAAAGTAGACAGGTCGGTCTCAGCAATGGCCATGCCGCCTGCCCGCACGTGTTTGAAGTCGCCAAGAAAAAGTAAAGAGAAACGAGTGCAACTGCGAGTGTAACTGCTTCCGATGCTTTTATTAAACAAAGGCTATGTTTATAAACACAAACGTATGCGAGAGCCATAAGTACAAAATACCCGAACGCAGAGTAAGATGACAAAACCAATTTGCAACCATGAAAAAGCTAGCCACGTTAGCTGAACGGCTTGAGAAGGCAGATACGTTTTCTGTTATTGTTTTTTTAAATCTAAGTTACACCTCTTTTCTTCCTTGTTACCTGCCTCTTAACGCAGTTTATGAACAGCAAGTGATCACGTGCGCTGTTGTTCATTTGCGATAAAACCTCAGTGTCGCTTTGTTCACACCATCTCTTTTATCGAAATGGGTGTTTCACATTACATTAAAAGAGGATTGAAAAATTGTGCAGTGTAGTAGGTTGGCGAAACCAACGACGTATTGTTTTCCGTCGTGTGGCACTCCTCACAAATTTTAAGTTCCATTTAATTAATTAGCTAACATTAATTATGAAAAACTTAATATCAGTTTAGGGACACGTGCGTTTCCTTAAAGAGGCCCCGAAACACATTTTCAGTGCATTGTTTTGTCAGTTCGTTGCATAGAATGAGTTGTAGTGATGCTATTAGCATCGGTCGTACCGCGTATACTGTGGTTTTTAATATTTTAATTCTCTCGCAAAAACAAATTCGTGGCGCTGATGGTGTCACCATCAATGGCGGTTTTTAGCAGCGGATATGACATCACTTAGTATGAGCATGATGATTGGACAAAGAGTAAATATACTGCACATTGCGTTAATAACTATAGATACGTTTTGTCAAGTTTTTGTGTTAAATATTACATTAACAAAACCAACTTGTTTGCCCTAGATAAAATCACTGTAAATCAAGTAAAACAAAAACACGCCACCAGAGGCACTGGCTACTTTTTATATGGAAGGACTTTGCGCCTCTGTAAACATCCTACGACCTAGATCTAAACACTTATGGCTACTCTCTATGTATCTGAGAGCGGCTTTGCGGAATCGATCCTATAGAGCCATTGCACTCTGTAAGCGTTCGTTTCGGTCCCAAGGAAGGATGCGTTCAGTTCACATTTAGCAGACAGTGCGCATCGTCAGTTTGTGGAGGATCACCGGGCGGCGGCGTCAGATGGCGCCACGTTTCCGTCAACAGCGCGCGCTCCTTGCTCGCCATGACCAATCAGCGCGCTAGGGACTATGGTTGGCGGTAAGCAGTAGCGGTACGCGCTATGCTAAATGTGTCTGCTATCTTGCGAAGGCTGTCACACCGTCGCAGTAGCTCGCGCTCGAGTTCGGATCCATAAGTAGGGGAACGTCACTGATCAGTGTTCCCTTCTGCTCCGTCCACGTGACGGTGAAGAATCGCTGGGTCAGTTGGGCATTAACATGGTTGTAACCATGCAAACGGCGCTGCCACCCTTGGCATGAACGAGTTACAGAGAACAGGCAACCATGGAGTGCGAACTTCCGCCATGTGCTAAGACAGGCTGTTTTTATTGGTCGCACTGAGTGTCGTCATTGGGAGAGTGAAATGGGAATGGGAAACTGCGCAAAAATCGAGTTGAGGGCAGCATTTTGTTTGCTTGTATTTTGAATTTTTTTCATTGAATATTCCCAGTTCCTATGCTTCGATTCTCGTAATTCTTTTTGAGCCAGCATCTGTGTGACAAAGAATCCATCTGAAGCCTAACCGGCATCCGTTCAAGCGGTGTTTCGCAACCCCTTTTAGGGGATTACGATCAAAAGAACTAATCCGATGTTTTTGTAACAAGGTATCTTCGAAGTGGTCCTTTTTCCAGAATTTAAAGCCCGTAACATTTGAAAAAAAACACGTGATTTCATTGAGCACTTCAGCTACCCTATTGTAGCACTGCCAAGAGCGTTCTAAATGAAAGATGCGCGCGCGCTCACCGTCTCGAAGTGGTGGCGCCGCTCTCAACATAGTCTTAAAAGAGCGTTAGCACATTCTTCTTGAACATGAAAAGCTCGAAGTGTGACCTGCTCTATATGTGATAGGCAAGTCACTGACAGCTATTTCAGACACGGCTTTTACTGAGACATCACACAGACAAAGCAAAAAACGTGAAGAAAATCTGAAGTCGCATAATTCAAAGTAGCCTCCATTTTAGTTTTGTCATTCTGCAGCCCGGCGAACTGAGCAGCGGCCACTCACTTGGGCATGGTTGAAGCGCACGTAGAGTTTGTTCATATTACGTCCGTTCTTTCAATATGGTAGCGCATGAGCAAAGTCGCGTGATTGTTTTATATTTTGCGAACTTTAAGCGCCTGAAAAAATGACACGTAGGAGGCGTTGCTACAAAAAAATTGATTGTGTCTTTCTTAACCGCCTGTACAACTTGACGGAAAGCTCGTCACACTGAAGAGAATATTTGAGATTTCACATAATTAACTTTAGCTAACTAACTTATTAACCTGAACTTAAAAAGTGCTGTGAGAACACACGCATGACGGGAAATAGTAGGTCGTTGCTTACAGGTACGTAGCTGCTGTACGCCACTGATTTTTAAAAACCTTGGTTAAAGTCACGTCAAACACCCTATATATCAGAGGATTAGAGGCAAGCAATGGCCCATTTTGCCCTGCCTGTTAAAATTGCCATGCCAATCATGGGGAAACATTGCGAAAAAGGGCCATTGTTGACTGTGTAACGGAGCTGCAGTGCTAATATGGGTGGCATAATGGATAACTAGGGCCATTATGGGAAATGAAACTGAGTGGCACTGCCAACATGGGGGAAATAGTGCTCAGCAGGGGCCATTGTTGGCAGTGTAACGCAGTGGCACAGCCAGTATTGGGAAAACAGAGGTGAGGTAGGGCCATTATTCGTACCGTCAGATAGTGGCCTTCCCTATGTTGGGGACACATCGGGCAGGTAGGGCCATCATTGAACTTGTTAGACAGTGACATTGCCTATATTGGGAGCCTAGTGGCGACATTGGCCCTTTGTAGGACCGACGTTTTCCAACAGATTTCCAATATCGGGCCGATGACCAGTGCTGCCTGGGTCCCCGGCCGCACCTGAATATAGCCGCGATTTGCTGCCCTACGGGCGCGAAAAAAACATTGTTGAGCTTACTTCCACAGCGCGGTTGTGCTGCAGGAAGTCTTTGCGTAATCAAAGGAATAGAATTTATGCGTTAACCACATTTAGTTTGACATTAAGGTTAATTGTGCTATCGCTAGAGTGTTGGTGCTTCATATCGCAGAGAAAACGTTTTTGGTCAATATCAAGCATTAGGTGTATGGCTACCGTGCAGTTCCGATTCCAATACGTTCTTAATCCTTCCTGCCGGCCATAAAGCACGCCCTGTAAATAGGACTTTCTTGTCGCCTGCGTGGTGATGCGCCAGTTAGATCTATAAATTATAATTGCGAGCTAATGGGAAACAAATGTCATTAATTATGATATCTGGCGCATAAAAACGTATTTTCGCTTAATTTATCAAAGCTTGAATAAATATTACCAAACAAGCAAGCTTTCACGGAGCGAGCTTCCATGAAGTAGCTTTTATTTTATTCGGAAGCTCTCGACGCCTGTGACAGCGTCGTGTAGCTGTTTGGCCGAGTAGAATGTAAACTCGCGTAAAACTTGCTGTGAGATACCAGCGGCAGAAAGATGAAAGATGCTATGGTCAGCTCTTTATACCCCGCCGATCCCTCTGACATACGTGCGGAAACAGGAACTTAATTTGGTAGCGGGTGTAGTTAGATTCACATACACGGAAAGTGTTTAATAGGAACTATAGCAAACTCAGTGCATGGATGCCAAAGATGTACTTTTGATCGTAAATATGTGCTTCGCATGGACAACCTTCAGTATGCAGCTGGCCGATCCGGTTACCTCTTGCACATCCCTGCCCCATCGAGTAAAAAAAAAAAAGGCATAAAACGACCTTCCGGCGCAGAATTCTGCGTTTAATTACCTGTTTCCATTCCGTACCCTACCTAGTCGACTACCCTCGGATGTCACTTTAACGGGGCAATGCGTGTCAGATTACCGCAGTACTGTCTGGTAGGGGGAAAATGCGAGTAGTGATGCAAAGCCCACATCCACGTACGGTATGGAGCGCATCGACGACGGTAGCGAAGAACACGTAAGCATGCGTTCTGCGCGCCGCGCCTGCGCGACCCGCAGTTCACCAGGCCGCTCGCCGACAGATGGCACTGGTGTCGAGAGTAGACGCGCGCCCGCAGCTTACGTGCGAAGGTAAAAGAATCTTGTCTATAGCGCGCAGAGACATGAATTGACCCGGGTAGGGAATGTGAGCGTGTTTTCTTCCAAAACGAACTGCGAGAGGAAAAGGATTAAGAGCCACTTGGAAACGCCGTTCGGCCGTTTGCCTGTACGATGTGCCAATGAAATGCTGAAGCGCACTCGAAGTCTGGGGTCGAAGAGTAGCGAATGAGGTATTGGCCGAAACAGAATACGAGCGGGATTTTCAGAAACGATCGCGACGGGCCGACTGCATTGTTTAGTCTAGATGTCCAAGACTGGGTCTGCTATGGGAAAAGGCGAGGGCATTATTCTGGTTGAGAACAGGCAGAGGTACTGATGCGGAAAGAAGATTACCGAGGATAGGGAAGTTGATTCCTAGAGAAGGCAAGCGAGCAAGGTGGGCATTAAGTTAGGTGGGCGGATGAGATTAGGAAGTTTGTACAGGTAAGGTGGCCGCAACTGGCAAAGGACAGGGCTAATTGCAGATACATGGAGGAGGCCTTTCTCTTGCAGTAGACGTAGTTGTGCGGATGATGATGGCGTAAAGCAGACACAAGTTTAGTTCTGGTGACAGCGCTGGTTGTGTGTTTAGCAAATGGGCATCTAAACCTTTCATCGTAGTTAAGGTTAGAAAACCAGTAGACATAGAACATTTCCATTTTCCTTGGCGCCTCATTGAGAACAGCACTCGAATGATATTTGCGTTTCCTTATATGTGTGGCTCGCAGCCATGCCACATTCACTGTGAGCCTTGCGGGATTTTGATGCCAGATGAGCATTCAGAGGACAAGCCTATTCATACCATGGATCCGCTGAGTTTGGCTCATCTAGTGCGGCCATCGTTAGAATGTGTGGTTACAAGCCTTTTGCCTGCAGCAACCCCCCCTGCCCCCCCCCCCCCCCCCCCGGGATGAGGTGCGCCGCGAAAGTTGTGCAGCAGACGTCCTGTGAGGGCTGGTGACGCGCACAGGGGGCTTGATGGAAAGGCTGCGTATCAATAAGCACCTGCACCGTTCGTTTGCAAGGGAAGTCTTCCCCCAGTGCGTGAGGGCAAGCAGTGTGCAGGAGATGCCGGAAAACTGGCAGACAAAGCGGTCCTCTTCGTCGACACGCACGGCTGGCCCGCGTCTTTTGTCGTCCCCTGCGTGCAGGCGAGGCACGTTCGTCGGCACAAAGCCGACAGCGACAAATCGGGCACAAAAGATGACTTCTGGCCGCTCCGACCACAGAACGCGCAGGCTTTTGGCACGAGGGAGGGCTCTCGGCACCCCGCTGCTTGCTCTTTTACGCGGGACAGATTAGCACGCAAACGATGTTGAACGAGGGGCGTTCGCGGCTTCTGCAGTGTAGGCCGGCGGCCCCCGACGTTTCCGTGAACGGTAGCGTACATCATCGCAATATTTGCCGGTAGCGACACGGGTGCGACGCCGGCAAACAGGGCTGCACATTTATCAGCTGGGAAGTGTGCTGCTGCCCCGCAATGTGAAGTGATTTCTCTCGCTCTGCACGGAGGCAGCGGCGCAGTTTTTTCCGCCTGCGCAATTACCTCTTTTGCAGCTCCGGTCGTGGCAAGAAATCCCACTGGAGAAAAAAATCGTCTCGCTTGACACGGGGCAAGGGCGCTTGCTCTTCTCGCGTAGAAATAAAATAAAGGAACTGCTACACTACTGCGTATTATGGAACTAAGGGAGTGTCTCGTTTTATTTACTCTTTGCAGGCCGGATATCGTGTAAGCGGGTTTACAATATCAGAAGTGCGCATCAGTAAAAAGAGGGGAAAACACAAGGCGGTGTATGACTTAAAAGCACTACTTCTAAGAATTAACAGGAATATATTTGATCACTACGCGAAATATTTCAAATGTATACAAAGGTATAAAGGAATACATAAGAACAGAAATACTAGCATTGTAAAATATAATATAGGCAGATTATCATGGTAATAAAATCTATACACACGGTCCCGCAGAATGAAGCAGGACTACACGCGCTCGTGTTCTTTTCTTCTTGTGTCCTGTCCTGCTCTGCGCTATATTATCCTGCTATGATCTTCCACCAACAAGTCACGCTTTTGAACTACATTCCTGTTACACAGGCACTTTCGATCCTGTTATAGTCAATCCTCATCGAGTTCAAGGCAAATAAGAGGTTGTCACATGGCCACTTCCAGACGCAGTCGAGCCTGATCACGATTTTTAGATAGTGCGTGTGGTTTATCAAGCAGAATCTAAAGCAGGTCTTTATACTTTCCCCCTCATTTAGCTATAAAAATAAAAGCAAGTTAATAAATGAAATCAAAAATGCTAACACTGGAATGACTCAAAGGGCATGACAAAGCATATTCTGTGCGGTACGCCTGCTTCAGAAAAGAAAGGGCCAGTTGGTTTACCACATACCTAGAACACGGCACTGAGAGTAAGACGAGAGACGAAGGACAGACGCATGCGCTGACTAAGAACTGAAATTTTATTTCGGAAAATAGCCATATATAAGGTAAAAAAAGACTGGTGGAGCCGGAACGATGCTTTGCGTTCATCAGAGAACAGCAGCGGTTTAAACCTTGTTAAATCTAGTGATTCGCGCGAAAGCTCCGTTGCGCGTGTTTACGCATGGTGTGGTGCCGGAGTCAGACCTGCGCTGTGACATTCCGTGTGTGCTACGAGGATCCACGTTCGACGGCGCGGCGTAGACGGAGACCCGTGACAGCGGCATCATCAATTACCCAGCCATGCTCTTTGAGTGACGACCAGAACAACCGGACCCGCCGCCGCCCCGGGGAAACAGGCTTTATCCTCCCCAATTTCCGGGCACATTCCAGGACAAGGGAGCTGTCAGCGGGCCAGAGCGCGCCGTACCACAGCCGACGCTATGCGCTACCGCGAAGACAACATTCTTTCCCTCCTTCCCCTTTCGACGTGGGCTATCGCCGGGAAGGCACCCACAGCTTCCCGCCGTGCCTCGTGAACAAAAGCGCATTCCCAGAAGGGCCGTGACGGACACCTGTCATGGCGGACAGGCAGTACTCGCCAAGAATGTGGAAAGACAGGCGCTAGTGTATTAGCTCCGAAGAGAGAGCCTGTGTATACTCTCACTTGAGAGAGAGTGGTGGCGTTTTTGTTGTTTATTTAGTTTGTATTGTTAACAGACTCTGGGTTCGAGGCTAAGCCCAACCCAAGGGGTGGTCCCCATCTCGCATGTTAATTTGGATTGGAGAATTGATGCTTTGGGCGGGCCACTGGAAATGACCGCCCTTAGTCCTTTGTTAATCAAGTGCTTAAAAGCACATGTAAACGGATGCAGTCCAGTCTGAGCTGGGGCTCCATGCTTAGCATGTAATGTGATGCTACTTAGGCACTACACTGCCCGGTCGATGAGTAAAGTAGTGCAAAGTTTGTTCTTTTGTAAATTCAGTTCTGCTTTTTCCAGTTTAACTCTCTGTATATGTATGTTGTAAAATTATGCTCTGCTGTCATCATCTACAAGCTCGCCTCCTGTTCATCTTCCAAGCCGAACGACACTAGAGGAAGGGTTTGTGAACCATCCTCGAAGAAACGGACGACTATTGAAATTCTACTGCATACACGCTCAGGACGACATCGTTCGCGAAGAGGGCCTTCAGCGCCGAAGCCCAACGGCGTGCAGCTTCTGCCAGCAACCGCTCGAGCCCAACTCCGGAGCCACTCCATCGCCCCCATGAAGTCGTCGGCACGTAAGCTCGGACGCCCCAGCCTCTGATGTATAATCTTAATCATGTGTAATTATTGAATATACCTGTTTGTTTAAACTGAGCCATACGGTGTCTCTTTGCCTCTCCGTCCCGTGTGGACCTGCGCATTATGGGTGTCATCACACTGGTGTCAGAAGTGGGGTCTCAAAAGCAAATGTCCTCTGAATGCTGTGACATTCATGACTTCAAAATTGTAATCAAAAGGGAATCACGGGACTGATTGTGGGACTTTTACCCCCATTTGAGAGGCTTGAGGCAGTGGAGGGCTTGAAAAAAAAATGACTGTATCTGAGGGAGCTCCCACTCCACAGCCGTCGCTCGGAGCAAGCATGCTGGCATTAGGAAGCGTCATTCCGACGTTTACGGGAGATAAGACAGGGGTTCCAATCTGCGATTTCTTTTCCATGCTAGAAGAGATTGGGAAAATGGGGGGATGGTCCGATGCTCATATGCTGGGAATGGCGAGGTGTAAGATGGCAGGAGCTGCTCATGATTTTGCCTGGCGAGACGAAAAATTAAAATCCACAAAATCATTTGCGGAATTTAAGAAGCTCGCGTTTGAGCATTTCGACACTGAACCACGTCACGTGCGGGTACAGAGGTTCCGTGACGCCGGACAGATGGTAGGGGAGGACGTGCGAACATTTGCGTCGCGGCTTCAGCGCCTAGCACGCGATACGTTAAGCAGGGAGGAGGAAGGAGACCAGCTAAGGAAGAAATACGCGGAGGATATACTTAAAGAGGAAATGACCGCTTTGTTCGTGGCTGGTCTGCAAGACCCCGTGCGCCGCTTCGTGCTCTCGCGCAAGCCGAGCAATTTCGACCAAGCCGTGGAGGCCGCATTGGATGACGAACGAAATGAGGCGTTAACGACAGCCGCAGCGAGAGTACGCGTCATAGAGAGAGCGGTGCTCAACCCTGAGGTTGCTCTCTTGACAGAGCGGTTAGATCGCTTGGAACAGCTGCTAACTCAGCAGGTAGAACGCCAGGTTGAAGCGCGCGCTCAACAGCGCCCATTCGCTGTGTGACATTCCGTGTGTGCTACGAGGATCCACGTTCGACGGCGCGGCGTAGACGGAGACCCGTGACAGCGGCATCATCAATTACCCAGCCATGCTCTTTGAGTGACGACTAGAAAAACCGGACCCGCCGCCGCCCCGGGGAAACAGGCTTTATCCTCCCCAATTTCCGGTTACATTCCAGGACAAAGGTGCTGTCAGCGGGCCAGAGCGCGCCGTACCACAGCCGACGCTATGCGCTACCGCGAAGACGACATTCTTTCCCTCCCCCCCCCCTTTGTCGTGGGCTATCGCCGGGAAGGCACCCACAGCTTCCCAGAAGGGCCGCGACGGACACCTGTCATGGCGGACAGGCAGTACTCGCCAAGAATGTGGAAAGACAGGCGCTAGTGAATTAGCTCCGAAGAGAGAGCCTGTGTATACTCTCACTTGAGAGAGAGTGGTGGCGTTTTTGTTGTTTTTTAGTTTGTATTGTTAACAGACTCTTGGTTCGAGGCTAAGCCCAACCCAAAGGGGTGGTCCCCATCTCGCATGTTATTTTGGATTGGAGAATTGATGCTTTGGGCGGGCCACTGGAAATGACCGCCCTTAGCCCTTTGTTAATCAAGTGCTTAAAAGCGCATGTAAACGGATGCAGTCCAGTCTGAGCTGGGGCTCCATGCTTAGCATGTAATGTGATGCTACTTAGGCACTAACCTGCCCGGTCGATGAGTAAAGTAGTGCAAAGTTTGTTCTTTTTTAAATTCAGTTCTGCTTTTTCCAGTTTAACTCTGTGTATATGTATGTTGTAAAATTATGCTCTGCTGTCATCATCTACAAGCTCGCCTCCTGTTCATCTTCCAAGCCGAACGACACTAGAGGAAGGGTTTGTGAACCATCCTCGAAGAAACGGACGACTATTGAAATTCTACTGCAAGCCTGAGCTGAGGACGACATCGTTCGCCAAGAGGGCCTTCAGCGCCGACGTTCGACGGCGTGCAGCTTCTGCCAGCAACCGCTCGAGCCCAACTCCGGAGCCACTCCATCGCCCCCATGAAGTCGTCGGCACGTAAGCTCGGACGCCCCAGCCTCTGATGTATAACCTTAATCATGTGTAATTATTGAATATACCTGTTTGTTTAAACTGAGCCATACGGTGTCTCTTTGCCTCTCCGTCCCGTGTGGACCTGCGCATTATGGGGGTCATCACACTGGTGTCAGAAGAGGGGTCTCAAAAGCAAATGTCCTCTGAATGCGGTGACATTCATGACTTCAAAATTGTAATCAAAAGGGAATCACGGGACTGATTGTGGGACTTTTACCCCCATTTGAGACGCTTGAGGCACTGGAGGGCTTGAAAAAAAAATGACTGTATCTGAGGGAGCTCCCACTCCACAGCCGTCGCTCGGAGCAAGCATGCTGGCATTAGGAAGCGTCATTCCGACGTTTACGGGAGATAAGACAGGGGTTCCAATCTGCGATTTCTTTTCCATGCTAGAAGAGATTGGGAAAATGGGGGGATGGTCCGATGCTCAAATGCTGGGAATGGCGAGGTGTAAGATGGCAGGAGCTGCTCATGATTTTGCCTGGCGAGACGAAAAAGTAAAATCCACAAAATCATTTGCGGAATTTAAGAAGCTCGCGTTTGAGCATTTCGACACTGAACCACGTCACGTGCGGGTACAGAGGTTCCGTGACGCCGGACAGATGGTAGGGGAGGACGTGCGAACATTTGCGTCGCGGCTTCAGCGCCTAGCACGCGATACGTTAAGCAGGGAGGAGGAAGGAGACCAGCTAAGGAAGAAATACGCGGAGGATATACTTAAAGAGGAAATGACCGCTTTGTTCGTGGCTGGTCTGCAAGACCCCGTGCGCCGGTTCGTGCTCTCGCGCAAGCCGAGCAATTTCGACCAAGCCGTGGAGGCCGCATTGGATGAGGAACAAAATGAGGCGTTAACGACAGCCGCAGCGAGAGTACGCGTCATAGAGAGAGCGGTGCTCAACCCTGAGGTTGCTCTCTTGACAGAGCGGTTAGATCGCTTGGAACAGCTGCTAACTCAGCAGGTAGAACGCCAGGTTGAAGCGCGCGCTCAACAGCGCCCATTCGCTGGAAACCGGAGACCGCCACAAAGCTACAGGCGCGGTATGCGAGATTTTGAAGAAATCGTATGCTTCGCTTGCCAGGGTCGCGGACACATCGCCAGGTTCTGCCAAAACGTGCGCCGTGGGGAGCCACAAAGAGAAGCAGGCGAGACACGCCCTAAGCAAGCCGACAGCGGGACTCCAGATACCGAGTCAAAAAACTAGTTAGTCCTCCCCAGCCTGAGGAGCGTGGGGAGGGAGCAGTAGATGATGAGGTGGTGGTAGTTTGTGTGGCCGACGAGGCATGCCCTGTTGTGCGTTGCAAGTTAAATGGTTGTTGTATGGAATTGTTGATAGATACGGGGTCAAAGGTGACATTGCTTAAGGAGAGCAGTTTTAACACGCTTCGAAGGAAGGGGGACCGCGAGGTGTTGGAAGCGTCTGGTGGTATGGCAACCAAATTTGTAGGCATAACGGGGGATCCTCTTGGCATAAGTGGACTCTACCGGTTACACTTCTCTCTCGGCGGAATTGCATTGGAGCACCCCTGCTACGTATGCCCGGACACGGTGTCTCTGCCAAACGGAGTGTCAGGTATATTAGGGCAGGATTTTTTGAGAAAATGGAAGGTAGTAGTCTCATTCTCTGAGGAAGAGGTTAATGCGGGCGGCTCAAAAGTTCCGTTTTTGAACAGGAGAGGGGCTGAGATTCGCATTACCGATATTGACACCCGTCAAACAGTGGGATCATTGGAGAAGGTATATTCGCGGGTTGCCGTCCGGCTGGTCGAGGAGGCGGTCGTCCTTCCTTGGTCGGAGCACATTTTGTACGCGTTTGTGCCTTCAGATGTAGAGAGCGGCGCCGTGGGAGTGCTTGAGCCGGTCGACTCTCTCAGCAATGGCCTGAAGGCAGCCGCGTGCCTCGTGACAGTTAATGACGCCCACAGAGTGCCCCTACGGGTGGTTAACTGTAGCCAGCAGCCACTGAGCCTTCCCAAGAACAAAACATTGGCTTTCTTCACCTCTGCGATAGAGCAACGTGAGCCCACCGATACGGTACTCGCAAATGTAGAGCATGCTAGTCCTTCGGCTGCTCCAAAGGTGTCGTTCGATCTTTCTCACGTAAATTCCAGGGAGAGGGAGGCTCTGGCTGGTTTGCTGAACGACTACTCGGAGGTATTCGCCGCGTCCAACCTGGATTTGGGCTGCTGTGGCGTTATAAAGCACAGGATAAAAACCGGCACTTCATCGCCCGTTTACCAGCGTGCGTACAGGATTCCTTACTCCCAACGTGAGGAGATGGAGCGGCAGGTGCAGGACCTGATTGATCGCGGCATTGTCGAACACTCAAAGTCACCCTGGGGAGCACCAGCACTATTGGTGGAAAAGCCAGATGGCTCGTATCGATTGGTAGTGGACTACCGCAAACTAAATGCCGTAACTCGCATCGATCCGTACCCCATCCCCAATATACAGGAGACGCTTTCTCAGCTGGGCTCTGCCAGGTACTTCACGGTAGTGGACATGGCGGCGGGATTCTGGCAGATAGCAATGGATCCGGCAGATGCCGAGAAAACGGCATTCAACACGCCCTCAGGGCACTATGAATGGAAAAGAATGCCGATGGGTCTGGCCAACAGCCCTGCTGTCTGGCAGAGAGCCGCTGATGTTATCCTGGCAGGTCTTCTGGGGAGGCTGTGCTTCGTGTATATGGATGACATTATCATATACAGTGACAGTTTTGATAACCATTTGCGCGATATTGAGCAGGTTTTGGTGCGACTAAGAGCAGCGGGTCTCAAGCTGAAGCCCTCAAAGTGCCAATTCCTCAAAAACGAGGTGAAATACCTCGGGCACGTTGTTTCAGCTGACGGCGTGCGACCGGACCCTGAGAAACTAAGGTGTGTCTCGGATTTTCCATCCCCGACTAGCGTCCGCCAGGTCCGGCAGTTTCTCGGCCTGATCGGTTACTACCGAAGGCACATAGAGGAGTTCGCCAAGCTCGCTAAGCCGCTCACCGCCTTAACAGCCAAAAATGTCGCCTTTCGCTGGGACGAAAACGCGGAGGATGCTTTTGGGGCCCTGAAAAGGAAGCTAATGAGTGCACCGCTGTTGCGCCACCCGGATTTTAATTTGCCCTTCGTTATGGCCACAGATGCGTCAAAGTTCGCAGTTGGTGCCGTGCTCTCTCAGGTTATCGAGGGCAAAGAACATCCCGTTGCTTTTGCTAGCCGACAGCTGAGCCCCACAGAGCAAAAGTACGGAGCTACGGAAAGGGAGTGCCTCGCCGTTGTCTGGGCAGTAAAGCACTTCAGATGCTACCTTTACGGCCGCAAATTCAAGCTAGTCACAGACTGCCATCCTCTGAAATGGGTGATGAGTGTCAGGGACCCTAGCTCGCGACTCGCTAGATGGAATCTACACCTGCAGGAATACTGCTTTGAAGTTGAGCACAAGTCAGGAAAGACGCATCTGAATGCTGATGCACTCAGCCGCACAGCTGCCGTGGCAGCTATAGATGAGTTTGTCCCCGTAGTCGACCCCGCCGAATTACGCACAGAGCAGTGCAAGGATCCGGACCTGAAGCGAATAATCGAAAGCTTAGAGGACGCACCGTCTCACCCCGAACAGCTAGGTTATTTCATTGGCAAAGACGGCACCCTGTGTCGGCGCACGAGGCCAACCAGGAAAGGGAGACCAGAGAAGACCGCTTGGGAGAGAGTCGTCATACCTCGGTCGTGGACAGAAAGGGTTCTTCGCGCGTTTCACGATGCGCCATGCGCCGGTCATTTTGGCGTAGCGAAGACACGCAGGCGTGTGGAGCGTTTGTACTTTTGGAGTGGCATGCGACAGGATGTTAGAGACTACTGTGCGAAGTGTCATTCCTGTCTCGAAAGAAAAACACCCAAGGGACGAAGACCAGCTCCAATTCAGCCGTTCCCTGAGGTTTCGGCTCCCTTCGAGCGGACAGGTATGGACATAATGGGCCCATTGCCCACGACCACTTCCGGAAACAAGTAAATTTTAGTATTTGTCGATCACCTTTCAAAATACGCGGAAGCGATAGCACTCCCAGATCAGAAGGCAGACACGGTTGCAAGAGCATTTGTCGAACAGATCGTGCTCCGACATGGACCCCCGAGGCAACTCTTGACAGATCGGGGAACGAACTTCGTGTCGCAGCTAATGAGGAGAGTTTGCGAGCTGCTTAAGATCGCTAAGAAGCAGACAACACCGTACCATCCGGCTTGCAACGGCGCGGTGGAGCGACTGAACCAAACCGTGGCCGGGTTCCTGTCGCATTTTGTTTCGCGCGACCAGCGGGACTGGGATTTGTGGCTCCCGTATGCAATGTTTGCCTACAATTCCGCAGCACACGAGAGCACGGGCGAATCGCCATTCTTTCTTCTCTACGGCCGAGACCCGGACCAGCCTAGTGAAGTGCCAGAGGGCCCCCGTCGTGTCCCATACGCTTCACTGGACGACTATAAGGTGGAGCTAGAATCGCGCTTGCAAGTGGCGAGGGACATCGCAAAGAAGGCCTTAAAGAAAGCGGCGAAGCGCAGGAAGGAGGTGCACGATCGCAGTGCTAGAGACGCGCCGTTTAATGTGGGGGACAGCGTGTACATTGAAAACTGCCAAAGGCAGATTGGGCTAGCTCGTAAGTTCCAGACGAAGTGGAGAGGACCGTGCGAGGTTGTCGAGAAGCTTTCTCCGGTAAACTTCAGAGTCCGAGACGTGAACCGGCGCTTGATAAGGATACACGCAAATCGCCTCAAGTCGGCACCGGTTCAGTATTCACGAAATGAGGAAAGGGAAAGCGCGGATTTTGATGGGGATAGAAGTGAAGCGGAGCGCGCAGATAGTTCGCAAGAAACGCCCTCTCCTGCATTTGTTCGGCAGGCGCCAGAGGTGACGGCCAGAATGCCACCGGATTTACTTCATGCATTGCTAGAAGAAGAAGCGCGCGAGGTTGCCGCGCAGATAACGCCAGGAGAGGCTCCTGCCACGAGCCCTCGCGAGTCCCAAAGCAGACAAAGGGGCACAGACTTACTTAGTATGACTCATGAAGGCCGATATCCGCTGCGAAATCGGAAAGCTAAGTCGGACTAATGGCGTAAACAGAGCGGAGTTGTGAACTGGTTAGAATTGTGTAATGCCGCAGCTCATAACATTGCTATGTGCTTATGTGTTAAGTTATCGGAGTTGATAGTTAAACCTTTCTGTCATTAAGTAACACCTTCACAGGAGAGCATGCGGAGCGCATGCAGAACCTGCCCTACTTCCTTTCGTTATCTATATTTTTGTCTGTGCCGTGATCGTGCTAGAAGTGGGAGCTCCTTTGTAACTGTGGTAAATTTATTTCGTCCAGTTTGGACTAGAAAGGAGAGGCTTGGGTGCTGAGTTTCATGTTTATCTGTAAAAGAAGATTAGTGCTGCCCCTGGAGACGGCAGTATTGACAGCGGAGGCATATGGTGTTGTGCAGTGGTGTTGAGTGCAGCGAAAAATGTTTTGTCGGACGCACTGTGCGAGGCGATTCAGAAAGACAAGGGGAGCTGCGTGGACTCAAATGTTCGGAGAACATTCTTCTGGAGGGTGAGCGAGTGTGACATTCCGTGTGTGCTACGAGGATCCACGTTCGACGGCGCGGCGTAGACGGAGACCCGTGACAGCGGCATCATCAATTACCCAGCCATGCTCTTTTAGTGACGACCAGAACAACCGGACCCGCCGCCGCCCCGGGGAAACAGGCTTTATCCTCCCCAATTTCCGGGCACATTCCAGGACAAGGGAGCTGTCAGCGGGCCAGAGCGCGCCGTACCACAGCCGACGCTATGCGCTACCGCGAAGACAACATTCTTTCCCTCCTTCCCCTTTCGACGTGGGCTATCGCCGGGAAGGCACCCACAGCTTCCCGCCGTGCCTCGTGAACAAAAGCGCATTCCCAGAAGGGCCGTGACGGACACCTGTCATGGCGGACAGGCAGTACTCGCCAAGAATGTGGAAAGACAGGCGCTAGTGTATTAGCTCCGAAGAGAGAGCCTGTGTATACTCTCACTTGAGAGAGAGTGGTGGCGTTTTTGTTGTTTATTTAGTTTGTATTGTTAACAGACTCTGGGTTCGAGGCTAAGCCCAACCGAAGGGGTGGTCCCCATCTCGCATGTTATTTTGGATTGGAGAATTGATGCTTTGGGCGGGCCACTGGAAATGACCGCCCTTAGTCCTTTGTTAATCAAGTGCTTAAAAGCACATGTAAACGGATGCAGTCCAGTCTGAGCTGGGGCTCCATGCTTAGCATGTAATGTGATGCTACTTAGGCACTACCCTGCCCGGTCGATGAGTAAAGTAGTGCAAAGTTTGTTCTTTTGTAAATTCAGTTCTGCTTTTTCCAGTTTAACTCTCTGTATATGTATGTTGTAAAATTATGCTCTGCTGTCATCATCTACAAGCTCGCCTCCTGTTCATCTTCCAAGCCGAACGACACTAGAGGAAGGGTTTGTGAACCATCCTCGAAGAAACGGACGACTATTGAAATTCTACTGCATACACGCTCAGGACGACATCGTTCGCGAAGAGGGCCTTCAGCGCCGAAGCCCGACGGCGTGCAGCTTCTGCCAGCAACCGCTCGAGCCCAACTCCGGAGCCACTCCATCGCCCCCATGAAGTCGTCGGCACGTAAGCTCGGACGCCCCAGCCTCTGATGTATAATCTTAATCATGTGTAATTATTGAATATACCTGTTTGTTTAAACTGAGCCATACGGTGTCTCTTTGCCTCTCCGTCCCGTGTGGACCTGCGCATTATGGGGGTCATCACAGCGCGCTCCTCATCCATGGCGAGACTGAGCGACCGAGCGCCTGGGAAGGGGCTGTTACACCCTCGCTATTCACGTGGTACAGCAGCGGCGAGGGACCGAGCCGGCGCAGCTCTGGCGCCTCCACTGTAGGTGCCTCTCACGGCGAGTCACGTGGTGACACGCCATTTGGCACACCTCCGCTCCTCGGGCTCAAGGAAAAAAGCGCACCAAAATTGACCTTGGGGGGTGGTGGTGGTGAAAAGCATTTATTTAGCTATATGTACAGAGGTGCTCGGGGAGAGGCCCCTAGTGGGTCTCACCCTTTATAATACAAGGTGGAGCCCCTCACTCCTGGACCCCGTTGATGCTGACCACTGCGCAGGTCCGCCGAACCAGGGCCTGATGGGTAGATAAATCCTGGCAGCCGAGCAAAGCCGCCGCCTCTCACTCCTCTCAAGTAGAGGAAGGGGTGATGGGGGGGGAGAAGGATTTGCCTGCATGCCCAAACCATCTGAAAGGTGTCGGCCACCTCCCCACAGAATGATCAGCGGCCGTCAAAGGAAGAATCAAAGTGCTTGAGAACCGCCGGGCACAGCAGGGTGTTTGTAAAGAGTTGTAGCGCGAAGAGTAAACTTCTCGGTCTAAAAACTGAAAGCGATTAAAAAGCCAAATGTGTAGAGGGCCGGGGCTAAAGGCAGCGGGTAAAAAGTCAAAACCATAGCCAAAGGCCTGAAAAGCATTAAACAAAAAAAAACGAGTGCCAAAAATTGTCGTTCAAAGCTACGAACCTGCATCGGAAAAAGCACGTGGAAAAAGTAAGTATTTCTTGTGCCCCTCAGAAATTTCACCTCCTTTTCCGACGTACGCGTAGGATATCGTCTCCACGCTTGCTGGACCATAGAGTTTCTCAAAATTATCGAGAGGGAAAGCTGACGCCACAGACTATTCTTTAAGAACACTTTATGCACCGCGGTGGAAATACAGGGAAGACGACGTTTCTTATTTGACTTGGCTTGTGTTCTTAGTTTTCATTAAAGGCCAGTTGTGTTGTTTAAAAGAGACTGCTTTTAAGATTTGTTGTAGCAATTTTGTAACGCTCTGGCAACACTGATACCGCTGGCGTTTGCGCGTTCTGCGATGGAGAGTATAAAATGAATGCGTTAAAAATTTCACACCCTTCAACAGCCTAATATTTCCTTGCTTGGATTAATATTTCCTTGCTCGGATTTGAACAGCTTGCACTAGACAGCAGCATTGACAGTGAAGCACTGTGGCAAAGATTCAAACCAATTATATCTTTTTGCATAAGTAACTACGTACCAGTTAAAACTAAGAAAACGAATAAACACAACTCGTGGATAAATCGCGACATCATTCATGCCAAGCGAAAAGTCAAAAGGCTAAGAAAATCTTCAAAGACAAAGCCCAGTGTCAAAGGAAGTTCTATTCTCTCAGGTGCAATCAGTAATATGAAATCAAAAATAAAAGTCGCCAAAGCGAACTTTTTTTCTTGCAAACTAAGTAGCTTCCTGAAAGATTCTCCGCGTAAATTTTGGCAATATTTAAACCCTAAAAAACAAGATAATAAGGTGATAAGTCCAGAAGAAAGCAAATCCAGAGCAAACTTACTGAATAACTACTTTCAGTCGATCTTAACTACTGATGACTGAAACCTACCACACTTGCCAGCTCTCAACACGTTGTGATGACCCCCATAATGCGCAGGTCCACACGGGACGGAGAGGCAAAGAGACACCGTATGGCTCAGTTTAAACAAACAGGTATATTCAATAATTACACATGATTAAGATTATACATCAGAGGCTGGGGCGTCCGAGCTTACGTGCCGACGACTTCATGGGGGCGATGGAGTGGCTCCGGAGTTGGGCTCGAGCGGTTGCTGGCAGAAGCTGCACGCCGTCGGGCTTCGGCGCTGAAGGCCCTCTTGGCGAACGATGTCGTCCTGAGCGTGCTTCTTCCGTACTGCCTCTCGATTTTTATATCCTCTTCTCCACACTCCCTAGGGTGAGGACGCCCACGCCGGAGGGGAAGGAGGGGGGGGCTAGGGCTTTCACTTGGGCGCACAAACATACCACAGCACTTATTGTCTCGCCCCCCTCACGTGTTGAGTCCGAGGGAAAGAATGTTGTCTTCGCGGTAGCGCATAGCGTCGGCTGTGGTACGGCGCGCTCTGGCCCGCTGACAGTTCCAGCGGGTCACCGGCCTCCATTCTTCATCCATCAACTGACACTCGCTCCTCAAGGTAAGGCGCGCTCTGGCCCGCTGACAGTTCCCTTGTCCTGGAATGTGCCCGGGAGGGCCGCCCCTGAAACCGCCACGCCAATTGGGGAGGATAAAGCCTGTTTCCCCGCGGCGGCGGCGGCGGGTCCGGTTGGGTCCGGTTGGGCTTAAACCCCTTCGTTCTGGTTGTCACTCTCAACGAGCATGGCTGGGTAATTGATGATGCCTGTCATCTGGGTCTCCGTCTACGCCGCGCCGTCGAACGTGGAACCTCGAAGCACACACAAGGAATGTACCTCGTAGCACACACAAGGAATGTACCTCGTAGCACACACACGGAATGTACCTCGTAGCACACAAGGAATGTCACACTCGCTCACCGTCCAGAAGAATGTTCTCCGAACATTTGAGTCCCTGCAGCTCCCCTTGTCTTTCTGAATCGCCTCGCACAGTGCGTCCGACAAAACACTTTTCGCTGCACTCAACACCACTGCACAACACCATATGCCTCCGCTGTCATAACTGGCGTCTCCAGGGGCAGCACTGATCTTCTTTTACAGATAAACATGAAACTCAGCACCCAAGCCTCTCCTTTCTAGTCCAAACTGGACGAAATAAATTTACCACAGTTACAAAGGAGCTCCCACTTCTAGCACGATCACGGCACAGACAAAAATATAGATAACGAAAGGAAGTAGGGCAGGTTCTGCATGCGCTCCGCATGCTCTCCTGTGAAGGTGTTACTTAATGACAGAAAGGTTTAACTACTAACTCCGATAACTTAACACATACGCATATAGCAATGTTATGAGCTTCGGCATTACACAATTCTGACCAGTTCACAACTCCGCTCTGTTTACACCATTAGTCCGACTTAGCTTTCCGATTTCGCAGCGGATATCGGCCTTCATGAGTCATACTAAGTAAGTCTGTGACCCTTTGTCTGCTTTGGGACTCGCGAGGGCTCGTGGCAGGAGCCTCTCCTGGCGTTATCTGCGCGGCAACCTCGCTCGCTTCTTCTTCTAGCAATGCATGAAGTAAATCCGGTGGCATTCTGGCCGTCACCTCTGGCGCCTGCCGAACAAATGCAGGAGAGGGCGTTTCTTGCGAACTATCTGCGCGCTGCGCTTCACTTCTGTCCCCATCACAATCCGCGCTTTCCCTTTCCTCATTTCGTGAATACTGAACCGGTGCCGACTTGAGGCGATTTGCGTGTATCCTTATCAAGCGCCGGTTCACGTCTCGGACTCTGAAGTTTACCGGAGAAAGCTTCTCGACAACCTCGCACGGTCCTCTCCACTTCGTCTGGAACTTACGAGCTAGCCCAATCTGCCTTTGGCAGTTTTCAATGTACACGCTGTCCCCCACATTAAACGGCGCGTCTCTAGCACTGCGATCGTGCACCTGTGCGCTTCGCCGCTTTCTTTAAGGCCTCCTTTGCGATGTCCCTCGCCACTTGCAAGCGCGATTCTAGCTCCACCTTATAGTCGTCCAGTGAAGCGTTTGGGACACGACGGGGGCCCTCTGGCACTTCACTAGGCTGGTCCGGGTCTCGGCCGTAGAGAAGAAAGAATGGCGATTCGCCCGTGCTCTCGTGTGCTGCGGAATTGTAGGCAAATATTGCATACGGTAGCCACAAGTCCCAGTCCCGCTGGTCGCGCGAAACAAAATGCGACAGGAACCCGGCCACGGTTTGGTTCAGTCGCTCCACCGCGCCGTTGCAAGCCGGATGGTACGGTGTTGTCTGCTTCTTAGCGATCTTAAGCAGCTCGCAAACTCTCCTCATTAGCTGCGACACGAAGTTCGTTCCCCGGTCTGTCAAGAGTTGCCTCGGGGGTCCATGTCGGAGCACGATCTGTTCGACAAATGCTCTTGCAACCGTGTCTGCCTTCTGATCTGGGAGTGCTACCGCTTCCGCGTATTTTGAAAGGTGATCGACAAATACTAAAATGTACCTGTTTCCGGAAGTGGTCGTGGGCAATGGGCCCATTATGTCCATACCTGTCCGCTCGAAGGGAGCCGAAACCTCAGAGAACGGCTGAATTGGAGCTGGTCTTCGTCCCTTGGGTGTTTTTCTTTCGAGACAGGAATGACACTTCGCACAGTAGTCTCTAACATCCCGTCGCATGCCACTCCAAAAGTACAAACGCTCTACACGCCTGCGTGTCTTCGCTACGCCAAAATGACCGGCGCATGGCGCATCGTGAAACGCGCGAAGAACCCTTTCTGTCCACGACCGAGGTATGACGACTCTCTCCCAAGCGGTTTTCTCTAATCTCCCTTTCCTGGTTGGCCTCGTGCGCCGACACAGGGTGCCGTCTTTGTCAATGAAATAACCTAGCTGTTCGGGGTGAGACGGTGCGCCCTCTAAGCTTTCGATTATTCGCTTCAGGTCAGGATCTTTGCACTGCTCTGTGCGTAATTCGGCGGGGTCGACTACGGGGACAAACTCATCTGTAGCTGCCACGGCAGCTGTGCGGCTGAGTGCATCAGCATTCAGATGTGTCTTTCCTGACTTGTGCTCAACTTCAAAGCAGTATTCCTGCAGGTGTAGATTCCATCTAGCGAGTCGCGAGCTAGGGTCTCTGACACTCATCACCCATTTCAGAGGATGGCAGTCTGTGACTAGCTTGAATTTGCGGCCGTAAAGGTAGCATCTGAAGTGCTTTACTGCCCAGACAACGGCGAGGCACTCCCTTTCCGTAGCTCCGTACTTTTGCTCTGTGGGGCTCAGCTGTCGGCTAGCAAAATCAACGGGATGTTCTTTGCCCTCGATAACCTGAGATAGCACGGCACCAACTGCGAACTTTGACGCATCTGTGGCCATAACGAAGGGCAAATTAAAATCCGGGTGGCGCAACAGCGGTGCACTCATTAGCTTCCTTTTCAGGGCCCCAAAAGCATTCTCCGCGTTTTCGTCCCAGCGAAAGGCGACATTTTTGGCTGTTAAGGCGGTGAGCGGCTTAGCGAGCTTGGCGAACTCCTCTATGTGCCTTCGGTAGTAACCGATCAGGCCGAGAAACTGCCGGAGCTGGCGGACGCTAGTCGGGGATGGAAAATCTGAGACACACCTTAGTTTCTCAGGGTCCGGTCGCACGCCGTCAGCTGAAACAACGTGCCCGAGGTATTTCACCTCGTTTTTGAGGAATTGGCACTTAGAGGGCTTCAGCTTGAGACCCGCTCCTCTTAGTCGCACCAAAACCTGCTCAATATCCCGTAAATGGTTCTCAAAACTGTCACTGTATATGATAATGTCATCCATATACACGAAGCACAGCCTCCCCAGAAGACCTGCCAGGATAACATCAGCGGTTCTCTGCCAGACAGCAGGGCTGTTGGCCAGACCCATCGGCATTCTTTTCCATTCATAGTGCCCTGAGGGCGTGTTGAATGCCGTTTTCTCGGCATCTGCTGGATGCATTGCTATCTGCCAGAATCCCGCCGCCATGTCCACTACCGTGAAGTACCTGGCAGAGCCCAGCTGAGAAAGCGTCTCCTGTATATTGGGGATGGGGTATGGATCGATGCGAGTTACGGCATTTAGTTTGCGGTAGTCCACTACCAATCGATACGAGCCATCTGGCTTTTCCACCAATAGTGCTGGTGCTCCCCAGGGTGACTGAGTGTTCGACAATGCCGCGATCAATCAGGTCCTGCACCTGCCGCTCCATCTCCTCACGTTGGGAGTAAGGAATCCTGTACGCACGCTGGTAAACGGGCGATGAAGTGCCGGTTTCTATCCTGTGCTTTATAACGCCACAGCAGCCCAAATTCAGGTTGGACGCGGCGAATACCTCCGAGTAGTCGTTCAGCAAACCAGCCAGAGCCTCCCTCTCCCTGTTTTTTACGTGAGAAAGATCGAACGACACCTTTGGAGCAGCCGAAGGACTAGCATGCTCTACAGTTGCGAGTACCGTATCGGTGGGCTCACGTTTCTCTATCGCAGAGGTGAAGAAAGCCAATGTTTTGTTCTTGGGAAGGCTCAGTGGCTGCTGGCTACAGTTAACCACCGTAGGGGCACTCTGTGGGCGTCATTAACTGTCACGAGGCACGCGGCTGCCTTCAGGCCATTGCTGAGAGAGTCGACCGGCTCAAGCACTCCCACGGCGCCGCTCTCTACATCTGAAGGCACAAACGCGTACAAAATGTGCTCCGACCAAGGAAGGACGACCGCCTCATCGACCAGCCTGACGGCAACCCGCGAATATACCTTCAATGATCCCACTGTTTGACGGGTGTCAATATCGGTAATGCGAATCTCAGCCCCTCTCCTGTTCAAAAACGGAACTTTTGATCCGCCCGCATTAACCTCTTCCTCAGAGAATGAGACTACTACCTTCCCTTTTCTCAAAAAATCCTGCCCTAATATACCTGACACTCCGTTTGGCAGAGACACCGTGTCCGAGCATACGTAGCAGGGGTGCTCCAATGCAATTCTGCCGAGAGAGAAGTGTAACCGGTAGAGTCCACTTATGCCAAGAGGATCCCCCGTTATGCCTACAAATTTGGTTGCCATACCACCAGACGCTTCCAACACCTCGCGGTCCCCCTTCCTTCGAAGCGTGTTAAAACTGCTCTCCTTAAGCAATGTCACCTTTGACCCCGTATCTATCAGCAATTCCATGCAACAACCATTTAACTGGCAACGCACAACAGGGCATGCCTCGTCGGCCACACAAACTACCACCACCTCATCATCCACTGCTCCCTCCCCACGCTCCTCAGGCTGGGGAGGACTATCTAGTTTTTTGTCTCGGTATCTGGAGCCCCGCTGTAGGCTTGCTTAGGGCGTGTCTCGCCTGCTTCTCTTTGTGGCTCCCCACGGCGCACGTTTTGGCAGAACCTGGCGATGTGTCCGCGACCCTGGCAAGCGAAGCATACGATTTCTTCAAACTCTCGCATACCGCGCCTGTAGCTTTGTGGCGGTCTCGGGTTTCCAGCGAATGGGCGCTGTTGAGGGCGCGCTTCAACCTGGCGTTCTACCTGCTGAGATAGCAGCTGTTCTAAGCGATCTAACCGCTCTGTCAAGAGAGCAACCTCAGGGTTGAGCACCGCTCTCTCTATGACGCGTACTCTCGCTGCGGTTGTCGTTAACGCCTCATTTTGTTCCTCATCCAATGCGGCCTCCACGGCTTGGTCGAAATTGCTCGGCTTGCGCGAGAGCACGAACCGGAGCACGGGGTCTTGCAGACCAGCCACGAACAAAGCGGTCATTTCCTCTTTAAGTATATCCTCCGCGTATTTCTTCTTAAGCTGGTCTCCTTCCTCCTCCCTGCTTAACGTATCGCGCGCTAAGCGCTGAAGCCGCGACGCAAACGTTCGCACGTCCTCCCCTACCATCTGTCCGGCGTCACGGAACCTCTGTACTCGCACGTGACGTGGTTCAGTGTCAAAATGCTCAAACGCGAGCTTCTTAAATTCCGCAAATGATTTTGTGGATTTTACTTTTTCGTCTCGCCATGCAAAATCATGAGCAGCTCCTGCCATCTTACACCTCGCCATTCCCAGCATTTGAGCATCGGACCATCCCCCCATTTTCCCAATCTCTTCTAGCATGGAAAAGAAATCGCAGATTTGAACCCCTGTCTTATCTCCCGTAAACGTCGGAATGACGCTTCCTAATGCCAGCATGCTTGCTCCGAGCGACGGCTGTGGAGTTGGAGCTCCCTCAGATAAAAACATTTTTTTTTTCAAGCCCTCCGGTGCCTCAAGCCTCTCAAATGGGGGTAAAAGTCCCACAATCAGTCCCGTGATTCCCTTTTGATTACAATTTTGAAGTCATGAATGTCGCAGCATTCAGAGGACATTTGCTTTTGAGACCCCACTTCTGACACCAGTGTGATGACCCCCATAATGCGCAGGTCCACACGGGACGGAGAGGCAAAGAGACACCGTATGGCTCAGTTTAAACAAACAGGTATATTCAATAATTACACATGATTAAGATTATACATCAGAGGCTGGGGCGTCCGAGCTTACGTGCCGACGACTTCATGGGGGCGATGGAGTGGCTCCGGAGTTGGGCTCGAGCGGTTGCTGGCAGAAGCTGCACGCCGTCGGGCTTCGGCGCTGAAGGCCCTCTTGGCGAATGATGTCGTCCTGAGCGTGCTTCTTCCGTACTGCCTCTCGATTTTTATATCCTCTTCTCCACACTCCCTAGGGTGAGGACGCCCACGCCGGAGGGGAAGGAGGGGTGGGCTAGGGCTTTCACTTGGTCGCACAAACATACCACCGCACTTATTGTCTCGCCCCCCTCATGTGTTGAGTCCGAGGGAAAGAATGTTGTCTTCGCGGTAGCGCATAGCGTCGGCTGTGGTACGGCGCGCTCTGGCCCGCTGACAGTTCCCGCGGGTCACCGGCCTCCATTCTTCATCCATCAACTGACACTCGCTCCTCAAGGTAAGGCGCGCTCTGGCCCGCTGACAGTTCCCTTGTCCTGGAATGTGCCCGGGAGGGCCGCCCCTGAAACCGCCACGCCAATTGGGGAGGATAAAGCCTGTTTCCCCGCGGCGGCGGCGGCGGGTCCGGTTGGGTCCGGTTGGGCTTAAACCCCTTCGTTCTGGTTGTCACCTCAACGAGCATGGCTGGGTAATTGATGATTCCTGTCATCTGGGTCTCCGTCTACGCCGCGCCGTCGAACGTAGAACCTCGAAGCACACACAAGGAATGTACCTCGTAGCACACACAAGGAATGTACCTCGTAGCACACACACGGAATGTACCTCGTAGCACACAAGGAATGTCACAACGTGCCTTCAGCCCCTTACAGTTGAAGACGTATGGTGTACTGAACCTCTTGCTAAAGTTAGATTCCAAAAAGGGATCTAGACCTGACAATATACCCAATGCATTTCTAACAAGATATGCAGAATGGATGGCGAAATACTTATCCCTTATTTTCAACAAATCGTTATCTTCATCTTCCCTTCCAACCGACTGGAAATTGGCCAAAATAATTCCTATCCACAAATCTGGAGATGAAGATCAAGTCTGTAACTTTAGACCGATTTCACTTACTAGTTCCGCTTGCAAACTACTGAAACACATAATATTAAATCATATAACATCCTTCCTTGAATGTAATCAAATTATATCGCCGTTTCAGCACGGATTTCGCAAAATACTATCTACCGTCACGCAGCTCGTCGAACTTATACATGACGTTTCACTAAGCATCGACAATCAAAAACAAATTGACCTAATTTTACTAGACTTTTCAAAAGCATTCGATCGTGTATCCCATATAAAAAACTAATTCTAAAGTTGGAATCTGCAGGTGGCGAAGGACCAATCATTAACTGGATTAAAAACTACTTAGCTAATAGATCACAATTCGTAGAATTTAACCATGAAAAGTCTAACATGACTGAAGTTACGTCCGGTGTGCCCCAGGGGAGTGTTCTCTCGCCTATTTTATTCATTATCTTCATCAATGATTTACCTGCTATCATTACTATTCGAATGAGGATTTTTGCTGACGATTGCATACTGTACCATGCAATTAACTCTCCAGATGACCACATAACACTTAACAATGCACTACAGTCTGTATCTGATTGGTGCGCTAAATGGCAATTGAGTATTATTATCGAAAAATCAGCCATCTTGCGAATTACCAGGAAACATAACGTATCGGACTTTTCATACACACTGAGCAATATCTCGCTTCCCGCCGTTACACAGCATAAATACCTTGGTTTAATTTTATCACCTGATCTGAAATGGAACTTGCACGTGAACTTCATTACGTCATATGCACTGAAACGACTTTTCTTTTTCAAGAGGCGCCTCCAAAACGCGCCGTCAGACATTAGATTACTTTCCTACAATACTTTTGTGAGACATGTACTTGAATATGCGAATATATCCTGGTTTCCGTTTACAGATAAACTATTAAAGAAACTAGAGGGAGTTCAAAGGAAAGCTGTAAGATTTATCTACAACAAATACAGACAAACTGAATCACCCACAGAACTCGTAAACAACGCGGGAATACTTACGTTACAAAACCGCGTCAGGCTTGCACGAGAGAAACTACTTTATCAACTTATTCACAACATGGTGAACATAGATTGTACAAGGTATATTTCAAAATCAGAAACAAGAACAACGAGACATAAGCACTCAAATATTTTGGAAGAACATCGATTCAACACAGACTGCTCTAGACATTCGTTTTTTCCGTCAGCCATTCGAGAATGGAATAACCTGCCATCAAGTGTAACCAGCTCATCTTTAGAAAAATTTTGAGAGACATATGAAGCGCACCTACTAGCTTTACAATGTGCATTATAAACACCATTTCGTCAGCTCCAGTGCTCTATTTGAAGTAATGAAGATTGTTCTTTCTAATGTGTAATGCATTTATGTTCTTGTTTCTTTTCCCTTGTATTGTTGCTCCCATGTTATTTCTCACCGATTATTATTATTGCTATTTAAACCTACCAGCCTCCGTTCACATATAGTTGCAACGCTGTGTATTATGTACCTGCTTTGTTGAATACTGTTTTTGCCCTTCCTGCGATGATCCCGATTGGGATTGGCGGTATTTATAAATAAATTAAATAAAAATAAAGTTTAGGATATTAATACTTTTCACGTTTTGTACCGTGAACGCATAGTCAACGTTTCTAGATGAGTGCAATTGGAAAACTGCGGCGGCGCGCCAGGGAGCAGAGCGGACCCAAAACGGTAGCCGCCTAGGCGGTGGCGCTGCAGTCGCTTCGGGATGGGCGCGTCGTCTGCTACTCCCAGCTTGTGGAGCGTCAGCAGACGGCGACTCGCGTGCGTACAGAAACCTATTGATAACGAATACAAGAGTAAGTTGGGCCTTCATCTCTTTTCTATTCATAAAACAAGGCGGCTTAGTAACATTTATAACCGTAACCTTAGCCGGGCACGTTGGAGACGCGTTGGAAAACAGCTTATCACATGCGTATAAGGTACGCATTTAAGAAGTAAAGCTACTGTGCTCCCAGTATCAATCACTTTACTTATAGAAAATGCCTCAACCACCAGGACGATGATATTTTCATCTTCACGTATCGAAACAGAGAAATTTGCTGAGTAAAAAATTTAAAGTGCGTATCCCGCCCGAAAAAAGAAAGAAAAAGCATTTAGAGTCTTTTTAAGCTTTCGCCAGGTTTTATTTACAGACACTCAACTTTTAGTGATCAAATAATTAGAGGAAAGTTTACAGTCTACTTTATGCAACCGCATATTACACACGCGAGGAACCCAAACTACGAGGGGTAAGCGGCACGTCGTGTTTCTCTGATTTTGACGAGTGGAATCACGGAAAGAAGGTCTTTAAGTTAAGGTCGAGATCTACAGTCAAAAATTCCACCCCGAGCATTCTGGCCTCTTACGGCAGGCGTAGAGCGCACGCGAACTTTGCAATACGTAGACGAGAGCCGCGCCCAGCGCATACCATGCCAGGCGCGAGCCAGCTTTGACCAGTTATGCAGCAAACTGTCCACGTTACCAAGCGCAGCCAATCGGCGTAGCGGCGGCGAAGAGAAAACCAAGAAAACAAACGTGGTACTGTCAAAATCCTAGAGATGGCGCTCGCGTCTCTTTCAGGTTAAAGCCCCTTGATATACAAGTAGCGACACTCTCCTCCACTCTCGCGCTTTCCTCCTCGATTCTCCTCGCCCGCCGGCTGCGCGCGCTGCGCACGCTGCGCACGGCACGCTTCGCAGGCCATCGCGCGCTCGCTGGCCGGATGCATTCGCTGGCACCCGTATTCGCACCTAAGTTCAGGATTTTTTTCTCGCTCTGTTATTAAACGGAACCACTAGGAAGGGATGCAACGTGCTTGACTCTACCATGACGCACATTTATCACCTTCTCGTTTCAGCAATGAAAGCGCTAAACGTGTGTGCTTGCGGCATGAACAATCGCGGCGTACTATATATAGCCCACATTGGCTTTTGATATCTTCATACTGTTCACCTCAATAGGGCAGAGCTTTAATTAGCATAGTATTTACTTTAAATTTGTACATTCTTTAATATTTTTCTGCAAAGTGGCGCTCCGTTAAATGCAATTTCAACGTGCGCTGCATTTTCGCGGAAGTACTTTTTATGACACTACCTTTTTGCAGTCGAGCCAGGCAGAGATTGCGGTAATTCAGTCGGATGTCATTGCACGCGTGAAGTTTAAGAAGCAGGACAGTGGCCGAAAAAATGCTGCGAAATTTGCTTTAACGCGATTATGGATTTTGTGTGTTTGTGTGTGTGTGTGGAGGGGGGGGGCGGGTCAGTCCTAAAAGGTTGGGGGCCTCGGTGTGATGCATATGCCGCGAATTTAATACCTGGGCTATTGAAATTTCACTGCTGCTTGAAAGAGTATAATTTTTTCTAGTGTTTTTGTGCTGTCAAGAGAGATATATTTTTATTGACTACTGTAGAAGTGACCGTAGCCAAGGGTTTGGCTTCAAATTTATGAAAGATTGCTGACGCCAACGGATGACTAGATTAAGAGATGGGAAGGTACGTGATGCTCTCTCTCTGACTTATTCAGTGTAGCCCATCGAATGCATTCAGTTAGTGCTTCAGACACCCGTGGTGATTCAATATTCAGCGCTGTAAAGGACGATAAGAAAGGATCTAGCTATACTGTGACTGAGTCAGCTTGAAGGAAACAAATCGTACTGTTTTAGAAACACGGAGTTACAGAATCTGACGTTATTTTGATACCATATATAAATGTAAATTGTAAAGATTTCGCCTATGGCGAATGAAAGTCAGCCTTAAAAGGCATCTTTGCTGACTATTTCCTCACGTGCCGGTAGACCTTCGCGGTAGGCTTTCGCACTCGCGGCGATCACACGAAGGCCTTCATCGCTCTTAAGATCCATAGCAAGGTAAGAAGATGATCAAAGCTTATTTTCGCGAAGTTTTTGTCCTTCTTTTCATATTATTCTTCCAATCTGTGGCGCCCAGATGTCATTCCTTTTTGCAATTCGCCAATAAAGCTGTTTCGTAAGAGCTGGAAAACCTGACAGCCGCAGCCATAACCATAGATCTGAGAGGGCGGCAGGGTATTGTCAGTTCTTTCAGCTGCTTATTGAAAAAATCGTGCCACCTCAAATCAATTTTCAGACCCAGAGTACAGGTATGGAGCATAGAATACACAGCCGCTGTGACACACCAACACATATCCGGCCAGATGCCACTTTTATTTCAGGTGGCTCCTGAAACGTTACACGTTACACGGGAAGCATACAGTAAAAATCCATGATGGTACACAGTTCGGAAAATTAAAATATTCGCATTAACCGCCGGTTAGAAGTAGCATAAGCTCGAACCCTGTAACATGAAACATTGGATGGTGTTAGCCTCTAGACGTTATGCGTGAAAGAGGAACAAATATTATTCAAAATAGCGCACCAGATGAAGGCAACGTTAAATTTTTACAACATAACATAACTGAAGGAAACGAAACAGTTGATTTGTAGGCTCACTAAGTTTTGGACAGGTGATACAACAGAAAGCCGCGCGATAACACTCATGTAAAGCAAATGAAATAAACAAGATTATCACGCAAAGAATTTGAATATCTATATAAAAATATGACATATAATACTAGAATACATTCAGGCAACACAGAAAAGCATTCCAGTGGGCGAAGAAATCAAAGCGTCCTAAGAATATAATATTAGGACAGCAAATGTGCATAAGTCCCTATAGATGCTGCCTTTATTGCTTGTAGAAGCCTGGCTGATGACACGCGCTTTATTGCTGCCATGTGCACCAGTAGCAATTGCTCAAACATTTTACCGTATTCCGGATACCGCAGCATGCATACCGACACTTTTGCTTCCACACTTGCTACTGGCCACGTTAAGTGCGCTCACAGAAGCCTCAGTTCGAACAAAGATTTGCATTCGCACTCTCAAGAACATACGAACGATTTCAGGCAATATGTTATGACATGAAGGAAAAAAAGTTTGCACAGAAATACTCTGAAGTATTGGTCTCTCAGCTACGGATGTGCTGACACGGTTGGCTAGCAGTGCCTCACTGTTTGCACGGAAAAAGTTTTCAGCTACTTTAATGACTTCAACCACCCCTGCAGAAGGACTGGTGAGCGACAGGTGCGATGAGGAGTAGTTCTTGAGCTCAATTAGTCGGCAGCTTGCATCATTAGAAGTTAGAGAAGCACTGCAGTCTTCGCAATGAAGCTTCTTTGTTATTTTGGAAATAACGTAGCCTGCTAGGTACACTAGCGACTCCTCTCCTTCCGAGCTTAAGTCTAGAAGGTCAGAGGGAGCTATGACGCTGCCCTCTTCACTCTGTTCTTTTTCTGCATTCAAGCCCACGAGCAAAAATCCTTCATCATCTGAGAAGCTACCGTACCTACTCGGCCTTAGAAACTGTGCTAGTGTCGCGCTCCTAAGGCTGCACTTGAACTCGTAGAGGCGTGGGATGGGGTTTTTTGCCCGCAGAGTTGAGAACAGGTTCTCAAGTCCATCTTGACTGAACCTACTTAATAAAACATACTCGAAATCGCACTTCTTTATTAGCATGTCTTGCACTTCGAGTGCAGACAGTGTTGACAAAATGATGCCTGTTTAAACAGGCTTCCATATTGCTTTAGTCTGTGCAACAATACCAATTTTAGAAAACAACTCTACTGTCTCATTCAGAAATGATACGCCGTCCTCACAAGTTCCTCCATCTGCTTTGCTAAATGCGAGCTTGCTGATTCGTGATGTCAACAAGCGAAACCAGCGAAAGATCGTTGCGACAAACCATGCCGTCGGAAGTGCATTTTTCGATAGCAATCCTTTCTCTACCAAAATGTGCAAACCAGCTGATGTGTCGTTGTGAAATAAACTATAAGCCAAACTAACTTTAATTTTGTCATAATGAGTAGGATCGACACATGCAGGATTCAGGTGAGGAGCAACTTGAGCTCAGATTTTGCGTCGCGCTGAACCAGAGTCTTAATATATTCAATGTTTACAACGTTAGTTAAAGGCCGTTTTTTTAACTACATCATCGGGAAGGTAAATTAACTGACCGTTAGTCATGTGGTTCCTCAAATTTTTCAGTAAGTGGGGCACATCAGCAAAAAACCACAGCTTTTGTGTAGGATCACAGGGGTGAACACAGTTTGTATGCGGCCGGCTGTGTCTTCCTGCATGAATGCCAAATATCCTCCAGAGCGCCAGGTTCCCGCCCCCCATGTCGGAGGTCACGGCATGAATTTTCAATCCCAGTGCTTCGCATTTCGTTATTCGATTAATTATTTCTTCCTTCAGTGTTACAGCATCGAATGAATTTAATGTTAAATGATAGGCAATCGTTTGTTTCCACCTAGTGGACAACCCTCCCAACATGAACACTAAGCCGTGAGTAGCTAGCTTATCTTCCGGTAGGGAACCATCAGATAAAGGCAATGTCGGAGAGCCGAGAACACAGCGGCAAGAGCGATCGTAAACGAGCCCTGGTGTAACTTGCATTTCGTCAATCATTAAGGTGGCGTGGCGCTCTTCAGGCTTCATGAGGTCAATCTAGGAGGAAAAACACATAATACGCACCACAGGCTTAATACAACATCCACCACAGCCATATCTAAGCTATGATCAATCTTCAAAGCTATAACGTGTAGAGAAATATTGCAGCAACTTTTATAGTATTAAGAGAAGCAAAAGAACACAGAGTCGCTTTAATATATACTCGTAGTAAATCATAATGCTAGTAAAAGGAACCTTAATGCTATTACCAATTCATAGCCCTCAATTACCTCTCATGTCTTACAGGCAGATTCAGAACCGTAGCGCTTTTATGTATGAGGATCATGTATACATAGTTATTCAGTATACCTTCATTCTGAGAGGCTCGATAATGTTTTGAAGAAACCCAGGCTGAAACTTGAAATTCTCCAAATGGCGTTGGAGTGTGCGCTCGGACGGGAACGGGAAACCATGGTTTCTTATGTAGCCTTGGGACCCGCAGGACAGACGCAGCTTGAGTGACTTCACAAGCGTGCTGGCCTCCCAGCGCATCCCTTGTGCTGAAAGCCGCTCCATTGACCTCATCTGGTCGTCACTGAAAATATGTTTAAACTTTGACTTCAGCCGTTCTTTGTCTTCTTCAGTTTTAAGATACTTCTCTTGGCAGCTCCTAGTTTCCTCTGCGACTCTTCATGGGGGCGCTCCAGTTGTGATATGCGGTTTAATAGAGCTTGGTGTGTTGCTAAAAATAAAATGAAATAAGCAGTCCTTCAGGCACCAGGGACGAATTTCTGTATAATAAAAAAGCCACTTAAATTTTGCAGAATCTTACAAAATCTTAGAAGCATGCTCAAGATCAGATGCAAGAGGCTCTGGTGTTGCTATGCGGTCCGCGGAGTGCGTGGCTGTTTCCTGATCTGCCAAAAAAAGAAAGGCCTCAGACAAAGGTAACAACTTTTCAGTCAAACCTAACACTTACCGCCTGGAAAAGGCAGCTTTGTGGACTCATGAACTTCGATATCTTCGGCTTGGACTGAAATGAGGAAGCCAAGCACTGTTCAAATACCGATCTCCTGATCTCAAGTATTTATACCATTGCGAGCATTTTCAGCGAGCAATGTGTGGAATGGCAAGCATCTTGTGACCATGCAACTAATATGTTTGAGAAAAAAATCAGTGCCTCTTACGATCGTGTTCAAGGGTAGACGAAGCAGGACTTGAAGGCATGACTCTGCCATCAGGCAGTTCTCCAGCTGTCAAGAAATCTGCGTGAAAGGACAATTTCAGGCACTGCAAATGCATGTGGTGTGACCAAGCTAGTACTCACCGTCAGGAATGCACTCCTCGCCACTGCCATTATGAATCGCGACATCTTCCTCGGGTGGGACTGAAATGGAAAAGCCAAAGCCTCCTGAAAGCCTGAAGCACCGGTTTAGGTTTGCAAGTAAGCGCAATTTTTCAAAAAAAACTATGCTCACAGGATAACTCGGCAGGCACTACTGCTGTGACGTTGTTCGCAGGTACGCATGCTGGAGCGAAACAAATATTTCAGATACACCGACAGCAAATTCAATTCCGAAAAATGTTCGCGAGTCATCGGCGCATTGCTAGGTTTTTACTGGGTATTTATGTAAAAAGTTAATGTTTTATTAGACATTTTCCGATCGTGCTGCAGAAAAATGCAACAAACATCACTCACCGCTTTTGTTTGGGAGTGGCAGCCTTATCGCAGGAGGCTTCCTTTGCTTAGGCGCACTCCGATGAGAAAAAATGGTCGGAATCGCATTAGGCTTTAATTTCTTCTTCCCGTACTTCTGCAGTATGAGCGGCTCAAACTGATCAGTATCGAAATGGAGCTGCAATATTATGCAATACTGTTAAGAAAACATGTGATAAAAAATATACTCGCCCAGAAAAATTCCCAAAACGCTACAAAGTTAATTCCAATGTACCTCGTGAGGTCTTTCTCTTGAATTAATTTTTAAAGGCATAGCTAATATTCGGCTGCTTAATTTATTCAGAACCACTAAAAAAGACACGTGATAAAAAAGAGTTTCAGGGCTTAATGTCCAGCAATTTTGACTTTTGCCTCACCTGTGTCTTGTCTTCCGCTTACGCTGGTGCCAAGCTTAATAATAACATAATTTCACATTCGCCGGGAAGAAACCATGGGTAGCTGCGCTTTTAATAATACTGAGGTAAAATAGTTCAAGATAAAGGGCAAACAACAAAGGCGATAACGGACAGCATTGGCGAAGAGATAATTTCAATAGTATACATGTTTCGTTAGCTTTTAGTTAACAATTAGCTTTGTATAGGGTTCCTTATAGCACACTCTTATGCCCCTGAGCAAAACATCTGCAATATTTGCATGATATAAGACAGCAAACCAGAAGTCGTGACGAACTTTATCATATGCGTTGGCAAGGTCAATCCGAATTAGAGCTACTTGTCCGGTAGCATCTGATACAGTATCCAATACTGAAAGTGCAATATCATACTCAGCAGTTCCGGACAAAAGCATATTAGAGCAAGAATCCATTTTTGAACGCGATTTCTCATATAATGTAAGATTTCAATATAACAATCAATATATCCGCAGATCCCTCCATGGCAGTCTTTCATTTTGTTCTCTATCAAAAGCCGTCAAAAGCGTTCCCCATTAGTTTTCTAGGGCAGTATTAACTGTTCGGTGTGATGGATAGAAACATTTTAAACCAGCACTAGGCAAATGGAAAATGTTTTATAGAGACCGCTACTAATACCATCTGGTCCAGTATATTTCTGAGCCATCAGGTCAGAAATGGCAGATTTAATTTTGTGCAAAGTGTTAGGCGCTTCCGCTACTGCACGCTGATTATCGTGAAGTAGAGGAAAGGCTTCGAATAAGAAAGTGTAACCTGATCTCCCTTTTCTGCCCTCACAGCCCCCAAACAGCTTCCGATAATAGTGGAAGAAAGCACCAATAATACTAGGAGCATCTCTGTATGTGCAATCTCTATACTGAAATTCCAATATTTCTTTAGCAAGAGAACTCTGCCTTTCATCACTCAGGGCCCGACGGGATGGTTGCTTATCCACAAACCTACGGGACCTAGATTTTATCAAGGCCCCCTTCTATCTTTCTGCCTGAAACTGCTGACGCTCTGCTTTTACGGCAGTGATATCTTGTACACAGGCACCTTGGCTAATCCTCGCTAACTCATGTAGCTCAACAAAAGTACGGCCGAGGTCTCGAAGGTGATGTTTCTTAAAAAATGCGATTCTTGCTGATGTTTCAATAGCCAAGTTTTTGTTTTTTGTTTAAATAAGAGCCGTTTTACCAAAACTGAGAGATCGCCGCGTGACCATGTGTCCTTCAAGCAAGTATATAGATACAGCACGTTTGAAGACAGCAGCAGTCTGCTATTCACTTTCACAGCTCCTATAGAGGATGGAGTATATGGGACCATACCTCCCTGTCTAATGAGACAGCACGCAGGGATGAATGAAGAGTAGCCAGTAACCAAAAGTACTGGCTAACAGAAACGTAAATCCTGTCAAGCCGAGCACTAGAGGTGCATCGAAAATGAGTAAAATGAATACTAAGTCTCTCATCTTGTCCAACATATTCGCATGCCAAATCAGGAAGTAAAGAACCATTAGGGTCATAACGCTTACTTCACACTGTTCGACTAATAACAGGTAAAATAGCCTTCTATCACGCTGCTTTACAGTAGCATAAACACAAATAATTCGCCATTGTACACCCGAAATTGCGAGGTCAATGCAGATAAGTCGCCGGTCATTATATGTGCAACAGGACACACGTGTAATTCCCAGCGTGTTGGCCAGGAATGGCATGCACCCTCCTCTAAGCATCTCGATTGACTAAAGATAACATTGAATTTTTCAAAAAAGGCTCGAGAGCACCTTCGGTCTCCACATCAGAGGACAGCTTGGTTTCCTAGATAGCTGCGACGCTCACACCCCCATTTCTTTAAACGATCCCGTAACTTCGACGGTTAGGCAAACCCATCACGTTAACAGTAGCTACCTGAAATGCTGCGACGCTCGCAATTTTTGGTGCTTGTCTTACTGAACGCCCACCCCTGTACTCGGGTGACCCGCCTGCAAATCGGCACCTGTAGGGCAGACCTCGCCGTTCTTTTCGAGTTTACCCTTCTCAATGCCACCACACCAGGCGCCTTCTGCTCATCGCCATCGACACACACCTTATCATGTGCAGGATGCTTCAAAGGTGCGCTGTTGTCCATCGCCTCTTCCGGACAGCCAAGGCTTCTGCTCATGAACCACGTCACGTGAGTGGACCACGTCGCTCGCAACCACGCTGACAGCCGACGGAACAGCAAACAGACTAGTCTAACACCTCAGACGGCACACTGCCGCACTCCGGCGACGAAGAGGTATCACCGGCTGAAGAAGGCGTGTCGCACATTCACTGGCTGTAGCGCCTCCACTGACTCTACCGAAGGCGTGTCCTGGGAGACAGATGGTTCTCTGAGCAGCAACCACAGGACTCAAAGTAGGAGGCCAAGGCAAACCTGGTCCGGTGGTTTTGGGTCTGGAGACAGGGATCGCCGATGGTCCGTACTTGCAGACCGTCCCTTACCGTTATTTGGTGCAGAAACCTTTGTTCCCCCTTCTGTTGGGAACTCATGACTTAGTTCACCCGACGAGTACACAACATCCGGCACATCCATAATGTGTTCTGACACCACCTCATCGTCATGTGTTCAGTTGCCCTGGCGCAACCTGCCACCATAACTCATGACACAGTTGTCTAATGTGTGCCCAAAGCGTCGGTATTGGGTGCACAGAGGCGTACGGCACTGACGCCCTACATAGTCAACGCGGCTACAACGAAGACACTGCGGAGGCGTACTTTGGGAGCCAACTAAAGCCTGTACCCCGGAAATGTTGAGCGTGTGAGGAATTGTACTTGCTGACACTCCGCCGTTCAGCGCGAGCGAGATTTCACGGTTCACTGTTTCCATGTGCTCCATTCAGGGTGTCACGGATCTCCCCGTAGAAAACTCGGACCGAAAGAATGGACTAGGCGATAGGTGTACCCACACAAACGCACATTTAATGTACCCTACGTGACACACACTAGAACACAAAACTAACAAACACAAAACACAAAAACTATAAATCCACCGGACAAGGGCGCACTCCTACCAGCGTCTACTACTAGCGTTCTACTATTAGCGGTCGGCGTTCGTGCTCACGGTTGGTTCGGTGTGGCTGCGGCATTGTATGGATACCGTGGCCGGCGTCGAGGCGGCGTTCGGCGTGCTTGGGCTGGCGTCGCTATCGGCGTCGCTGGCTGCGTCGTATAAGCTCCCGGTCCAAGCGCCCGTGGAGGTGATGCCGGTGTTGTTGGCGTTGGGGGTTCCACCCGGATGGATGGGAACAGCGCCGGAGATACCCCTGGCCGTAGCAGGTGGTCGCGTCCTCTGTTGACTCCCCGGAACGGGCTCAGGCACGGCAGGTAGTCAACGATGGGGAGTCGTAGAACGCGAGCTCACCGGAGCAGCAGCCGGCGTCGCTCTCTTCCAGCCGATGTGTCCCTGACCCGCCGGAGCCTCCGCTTCTCTGCTGTTCCCCCTCGAGTCTCGCTCTCACTCGCCCTTATATAGCCTCGGTGTTAGTCCACGTATGCCTTGTCGTCGTCTTCTCTTCTCCACCAATCATCTCTCTCCACCTCACCGAATGCTTCTCCACCAATCATCTCCCTCCAGCTCACCGAATACTTCTTCCTCTTCTTTATTCTTCGGTTATTCGCGTCGTCTTCTTCACACCTTTTACCTTTAAAATTTAATTTAGGCTCCATAATATATGTGACAAGGGCCCCCTCTCTCAAGAGTTTTTACATGAAAAACAGCTCACGTCATCCTCATCTTCAAGTCGTCCAGCCAACCGACTATCTTCTGTGGCGATTCTGAACCCAGCACACACCGCACCGCAGCGGTCCAGCACACACCAAACGCACACCACTAACATAGCATAATAATAATAATAATAATAATAATAATAATAATAATAATAATAATAATAATAATAGATTGGTTTTTTTTGGGAAAGGAAATGGCGCAGTATCTGTCTCATATATCGTTGGACACCTGAACCGCGCCGTAAGGGAAGGGATAAGAGAGGGAGTGAAAGAAGAAAGGAGGAATTAGGTGCCGTAGTGGAGGGCTCCGGAATAATTTCGACCACCTGGGGATCTTTAACGTGCACTGACATCGCACAGCACACGGGCGCCTTAGCGTTTTTCCTCCATAAAAACGCAGCCGCCGCGGTCCAAACTGCGTTTTCAGAACACTAACACACCACTGCCGTTGTCCGTACAGAGTCCTTAATAAACATGTTCGTGTCCACAACACACTCTCTTGTATAATCACATACCATCAACAACAGCAGCAGCAACAAGATAAATCCCAGAGATATATTAACACAGCAACAACAGCAAATGAACTGCAACACCAAAAAGTTGCATTCCAGAGATACCTAGAGCTCTTCAGTTGACTCTACTCATGAAGTCCGCTCCAACGTTATCTTGTGTCTTCATTGAAATTGGGGTTTATTAGTACCTCATACCACCCCCACCGTGTCAATAGCCACTCTTTGAAGCGGTAGGTCGATGGCTGGCATCAATACCCAGAGGTACGGGATAAACTCTTACCTTCGGAACTGTGCGCTCGCACACTTCACATGAGCGAACAAAGCGCTTAACGTCACTCTGAACACCCGGCCAAAAGAACTCCTCGGTGATCCTGGTGACCGTTTCTTGAACACCCTGGTGTCCGGCCATAAAGGCGACACGTCCTAAGCGCAGCACGGTCTCTCGCATATCTCTCGGTAACACCAGCTGTTGGACCCGCCTTCCTGAACTAAATATGCATTCCCTGTGCAGAAGACCGTTTACCAATTGATATTCGAAGGACGTACGATTCTTCTTTCTTTTCACTTTTTCCCCGACTCTTTCGAAGCAGGTCTTGAGGCTCGGGTCTTCTTTTTGCCTAATTGCAATTTCGCCCGGTGTTACGCTCAAGCACATCGTAACAGGAGTGGAGAGCGGACACTGCGTTGCTCGGGCTGTCGCTTGAGCTCTTGTCTCCACTGCCGACGAGAAACTGACTGCACCCATCTGAGCTGTCGCGGGCCTTTCTTCCTTTGGATAGTCTTCAACATCGAGAGTCCTCCACTCGGGATCGGGGTCTTTGACACTTCTTGCACCCGTAATGTTTCCCAAGATGAGATCGTAAATGGGTTGGTCTACGCATTTTGCCACTACCTGTCCAGTATAAAATGGCGTGGACACTAGAATCCTAGCTTCAGGAAGGTACCTCACTGTGCTATCTACAAGAGTGACGACCGACGCTTCCCTTGTAAGCTCCTCGTCCTTCACCAGGCTTCTACGAACCAAGACTGTGTTAGCTCCGCTGTCTCTAAGCACCAATATAGGACGGTCCCCTATTTGCCCAACCACCACTGGCATTGCTGCTTTCGACTTGGGTGTTCCACTCACTGCATCATTTTCCAGCGACGTTTGCTCTCCTTTCAGCTGTAGAACTTCGGGTGGCGTGAAAAGTTCTACCCTAGAGTCGACAACGCATGCAGCACGGTCCTGCGTTCTGTATCGGCACTCATTCAGAGTATGACCCCTCCTCTTACAACCTTGACACACAACCTGTGTTTTCTGGGCAGCGCTACTAGTCCGACAGTCAGCTGCACGGTGTCCCACCTTGCCGCACAGAAAACACCTTACTGGCGCCTTAGATGCACCGCCATATGATCTTGGCCTTGCCGCATCTGTCTCTAAGGTCTTTTGGGTTTCCTCCTTTGCCTTACTCAAATTTCTTAACCCTTGAGCGTCGAGGAATTGGTCTGCAGTGTCGGCGAACTCTTCCAGCGAACACAACTTTCTTTCAGGAATAGCGCCAGCTTTGAGCTGCAACACGCTAAAAATTGCTCTGTGACCAGCTTGTCACGTACACCTTCAAAAATGTTTTCTGTGTTTGACATATCAAGCCACGTATCAAAATAGTTGGTCAGCCTCCAGGAAATCAGCTTCGCGGTTTCCGAATCCTCAGGGTTCGCGGTGCGAAATCTCTCATGAAAACTTTCTGCCGTAAGCCTGAATCTTTGGAGGAGTGCCTTTTTGACTTTTTCGTAGTCCATGAAATCAGCAGCAGGCATCCTTCCAAACACATTCAGCGCCTCTCCGCGACTAAACACATGCTCAATGCCGTGGCCCATTCACTGCGCTCCCAGCTTTCCCCAAAGCTATCCGCTCGAATCGTTGCAGATATGCATCCAAATCATCTCTCTTGTCATCAAAAGGAGCCATCAGCTTTCTTGGACAAAGTCTGGCCGGTCTAGGAGATTCTGTACCCGCTAAGGAACGCTGATCATTGTCCGGGATCTCCTCATATCCTCCCGCGACATGCGCCTGTTTCCACAAAATAAACTCCTTCTCCCGTTCTATCCTTCTTTTCTCCTGTTCTTCTGCCTCGCGAGCTCTTCTAGCTTCTCGCTCTTCTGCCTCGCGAGCGTCTGCGCGTGCTTGCGCCCTTTCCTCTCTCTGCCTATCTGCCTCCTCTTTCTTCCTCTTTGCCTTCTCCTCATAGGGACACATCGCCTCTTCTTTGCTTAACCCTAGCTTGAGCACCAGTTCTAACGTTTTTGCCAAATCCATACTTTTTGCCGTCGACAGATCGGAAAGATCCGAGACAAAGCAAAAAGGAAAAAGGAAATGTATCCTGGCACAGGCTCGCCACTTATCTTTCTCACGGATCTCCCCGCAGAACATTCGGACCGAAAGAATGGACTAGGCGATAGGTGTACCCACACAAACGCACATTTAATATACCCTACGTGACACACACACTAGAACACAAAACAAACACAAAACACAAAGACTATAAATACACCGGACCCGGGCACCCTCCTACCAACGTCTACTACTAGCGTTCTACTATTAGCGGTCGGCGTTCGTGCTCACGGTTGGTTAGATGTTGCAGCGACGTTGTATGGATCCCGTAGCCGGCGTCTCGGCGGCGTTCGGCGTGCTTGGGCTGGCGTGCTTGGGCTGGCGTCGCTATCGGCGTCGCTGGCTGCGTCGTATAAGCTCCCGGTCCAAGCGCCCGTGGAGGTGATGCCGGTGTTGTTGGCCTTGGGGGCACTACCCGGATGTATGGCAACAGCGCTGGAGATACCCCTGGTCGTAGCAGGTGGTCGCGTCCTTTGTTGACCCCCCGGAACGGGCTCAGGCACGGCAGGAAGTCCACGATGCGGAGTCGTAGAACGCGAGTTCACCGGAGCAGTAGCCGGCGTCGCTCTCTTCCAGCCGATGTGTCCCTGACCTGCCCGAGCCTCCGCTTCTCTGCTGTTCCCCCCGGGCCTCGCTCTCACTCGCCCTTTTATAGCCTCGGTGTTAGTCCACGTATGCCTTGTCATCTTCTCTTCTCCAACAATCATCTCTCCACCTCACCGAATGCTTCTCCACCAATCATCTCCCTACAGGTCACCGAATACTTCTTCCTCTTCTTTATTCTTCGGTTATTCGCGTCGCCTTCTTCACACCTTTTTCCTTTAAACTTTAATTTAGGCTCCATCATATATGCGACACAGTGGCGCCGCTACTTTTCTGGGCTCGGTAGTTTCTACAGATCCAAAAGGCTCCAAAACTTCCACAGTTCCCCCAGCGCATATTGTTGTTTGCACATCGGTTCAAGATGGAAATTCGCCGTTAATTTTCTTTATCAGCTATTTAATAGTGGGCATCAGAATTTTATAAGCAGCTACTCAGCCCATAAATACGGCACAACAAGAATTACCACCTTTAAGTTTTCATTTTAAATGATTTCTCATGACCTACTAGAGCAGGACAATGCCACATCAAGTAAGTTAGAACCCTCTATATCGCGTTTTCTGTTAGTTACACCACTAGTCACTCACTGCAAACGTGAGCGCCGAAAGTGCACCACGCATAAAACAAGTGCCCTTTACCCTTCGGCTTTATAACAGAAGCTGCGATTTGGACGAGGAGCATGATAATCCATTTTGGTTGGCGTACTTATTGACGACGTCAGCTGCTTCCTGCATATAGACGCCTCAACTTCCTTGTCCGATTCGATGAAAGACATGATCAGCGTAAATGTAATGCTTGATATGCCGGATCTCATTTAGCAGATCTGACAGGCCACGCATGGTGACATTAAAAATATACACCACAGTACCTTGAAGTGTACCCCTGGTTTCTATTCTGATAATGCCGCTGTTCATGTCTCCGATAAGAATTAATAAATAACCATGACAGATGTGCTGTCACGTGACACTATCCTGTCCTTCCAGCCTGACTTAGTATACACCTAATTCTCCTTTATGAGTTTTAGGCTTTAACTTGCAAGTGCCGTGTGACTGCGTCGGCTTGTGCTTCCCCCCTGTCTTACCTGTGCTAAGGTCAACTTATAAAGTCGTCCAATATTGTGCCTTATTGCAAATATACGAAATTCTGTCATGCGGGATTCCATTATCTCATATCTTTTTATGACATTATGTAATCCAACGTTAGCGCTCATGCAATCCATAATTTATTTATTATTGTTCTTGAAGTCGTTTTATCATGATAACTCCTCCAGTTGCTAGCAGTCATACTCGGCATTTCTTGCGGACGAACATTCTACTTGTTTCGTACTATGCATGCTCTTATAACAGCGCATAAAGCTGCCTAGGTGGTTCAGTGGTTATGGCGCTCGGCTGCTGACCCGAAAGACGTGGGTTTTATTAGGGGCGCAGCTGTCGAATTTCGATGGAGGCAAAATTCTAGAGGAATGTCTAGTGCCCGATGTCCGTGCACGTTAAAGAACACCAGTTGGTTTAAATTTCTGGAGCCCTTCACTAGGCGTCCCTCATTACCAGAGTCACTTTGGGACGTGAAAGCCCCATATACTAAACTAACTAAACGTATAAAAGTGCATACGTTAATAAGGTGGATTGTTGAAGTAGTTAGTGCGTGATCCCTTAAAAACAGAAGCAGAGAAGAACTAGACACAAGGAAGAGAAACACACAGGCATGGACGTGGCTCCACTGACAGCTGAAGATGTATTAGGAACGCCGCATAATATACGCTCCAATAATCAATACACCAGATGAGCTTATCATTATCTGTTTTCACCGGAGCGAAGAAAATTCCCTTCTTTGTTCGATAGGCGCAGTGAAGGCGCGTTGGCCCAATGTTCTCCGGATTCACGGATTGCTGAGGCTTCCAAGATTTCTCTGGTTAGCTTGTGTCGGTTCCTTTTTAGTATCTGCACATGCTGTAAATGAGCAGGGC